>VUQS01028333.1:0-17954 GCA_015108495.1 Heterochromis multidens | reverse complement strand
GGCCATTTACGTGAAAAGGGAAAGACCATCTCTGAACCGAGGAGGGGGCCTAAGGGTACATCTGTCACCATCTTACAATGCTGTGATTGCAGCCATTCCCCAATCTCTGTGAATGGTACTCATGGCCATTGATCAATGGTCATGACAATTTGCATACCATTGATCATGAAACTGACCAAATGGCCCATTGTTAGTCAGTGGTGCTGGTTTCTGTCATTATGCAAATGTACTGTTTATAAGGCTGGGGAAGTCTGCAGTCAGCTGAGACTGAAGAAGTTACCAGTTGGTAAACGAAACGTTTCTCCCACTAAAAAACGCCACGTCCAGATGAACAGATTCAACTTTTTGGCATTGCTGTTACACTTTAAAGACTGCTTGAAGTCTACCGCCTGGGGCGCATGTGTAGAAGATGCATTGCAATGTAAAATTTCCGCAGATGCATCCAAAAACAGGCAGGTTTGCAACACCTGCACGGACCCTCATGCTCACTGTCTGTTGACAAAATTTATGAGGAATGAGCAAGAAAGGTGATTTAAGCAGCTTTGAACGTGGGATGGTTGTTGATGCCAGACTAGCTGGTTTGAGTATTTCAGAAACTGCTGATCGACTGGGATTTACACACACACCATTACAGAGAATGGTCTGAAAAAGAGAAAATATCCGGTGAGAACAGGAAACTGAGGCTACAGTTTGCACGGGTTCACCAAAATTGGACAATAGAAGATTGGAAAAATGTTGTCTGGTCTGATGAGTCTCGATTTCTGCTGTGACATTTGGATAGTAGGATCAGAATTTGGCATAAACAACATGAAAGCATGGATGCATCCTGAATCCAGTGGTTCCGGCTATTGCTGGTGGTGATATGGTGTGGCGGGATATTTTCTTGGTACACTTTGGGATCCTTAGCATCGACTGAGCATTGTTTAAACACCACAGCCTACTTGAATATTATTGCTGACCATGTTCATCCCTTTATGACCACACTGTACCCATCTTCTGATGGCTGCTTCCAGTAGGATAATGTCCCATGTCACAAAGCTCAAATCATGTCAAACTGGTTTTTCGAACATGACAATGAGGTCATTGTTCTCAAATGGCCTCCACAGTCACTAGATCTCAGTCCAATAGACTGAGATCTAGTGCAGGAGCAGGAGATTTGCATCATGGATGTTCAGCCAACAAATCTGCAGCAACTGTGTGATGCTATCATGTCAATATGGACCAAAATCTCTGAGGAATGTTTCCAGCACCTTGTTGAATCTGTGCCATGAAGAATTAAGACAGTTCTGAAGGGAAAAGGGGGTTCAACCCAGTACTACTAAGGTGTACCTAATAAAGTGGCTGGTAAGTGTCCAAAACAGTTTGTTGTTACTGTACTGCATTCCCACATCTTAGCCAGTATTAAGCAATAAGTAATAGTGATGATGGAAATAATACCAAAGCTTTAATAAGCAAGTCTGTCTCTGTTATGACAAAATCTCAGAGCATAGGGTAAAGTGACATTTATCAGTTTTTTTAGTGAGCGCTGTAAGAGTGCAGTAGCAATTATTGATTTCTGGATGGGATTAGAAAAAAGGAACAAGCTGTTTGTTCCTCTTGAGAGTCGCATACAAGAGATTTGTTCCCTACTGTTGTATTCCCAGTTCAGATCTTAGGTGGTTTCCTTCAACAAACCCTGACATAAAACATAAAACAATTAATTACCTGGGCTGGAGAAAAAATGGATTTATTGATGCAGAAAATTGATTTTTGTAATGAAATGTTATTGAAACAAGTCACTTTGCAGGATGTCTCAAGCAGTGATTATAAACAAGCTCATGTCACTTTGTGGGTTAGTGTTCTGTGTATTGTTGTGGAGTAATGTGCTTGCAGCTCATTTATTTGCTGTAATTACACAAATGTCTCAAAATTCATGTGGGTTCTGTGTAATTTATCAATACCAAATGAAGCTATGCATATGTGTGTATTCTTACTTTGTTATATAATTCATGGGCTAGGTTTTGCTGGTTTGACTGCTTATCAAATTACAGCAGTGAACATTTAAATACATAGACCTATAGACACACGTCCATTATAGAATCTGTCAAACCAACATAGTTAACTGTCGTGTATAATGGGCATTGTACTGTAAACACTATCTGTCTGTCAGCACAGCTCAGTATCATTCTGCACAATGCTGCCACTGTGGGTGTTTGTTTGCACACATGGGTGTATGTTTGTGTGCCTTAATAGATGGATTCAGGTAGAAACAGCTGGTCCACTTCAACTGGGTATTTAGAGCTAGACACAAATGGGCTAATTAATTGTGATAGACTTCAGCACTTAAGTGATTCTTTTTTTCACTGTCATCACGGCACCTCTCCCTTACTTTTCCTCTTCTCCAATTTTTCTCTCACTCTTTACCAAGATTTCTCCTAAGCCCATGGCCTATTTTTAACACAACTCTGACTAAGAGTATTATAAATTAAGGGTCAGTGTGTATTGAAACCAGGGACTTTCAAGGAGTTTCATAGGTATATTTCTGCTGCTCTTTGTACACAGAAATCTGTGATTTATTTAGGTAAATAACCTTCATTTTGCAGCCCACACAGGCCTTTATCTGTCTGAGTTAAAAAACATCCCATCAGAATTTATATTTCTGTGTTCAAATATCACTGCAGTGGCTAAGTGAGAGCAATTCATTGAAACAGTTAGAGAGGCACTACTTGACCAGTTGAAAACGATTCCATTTATACTGTATGAAGTTTCAAAAGTTGGTGGTGATAAAAGCATTTTGGTCTCCTGGTGCTGGCAGTACAGTTTCCACAGATGAGCTGGCCAAATTTCTGTTCATAATGTTCAGCTTTCCAAAAAAAAAATCATGATAGCTGTTTCTCATTTCAGTATGGATGAGATGGCAATGTGCAATATGAAAGATGTCTCATATTAGGCATGCAGGCCAGTGAAGGAAAAGTAACACCCGTTTGCACTTTTCCTTCTGGCTTTATGGAGCTTTCTGGCATCTGTTAGCAAATTTGGGGGTTGTACACAGACTGTATAAAATATATAGCCATACCCACCATGATGTCATCCATTGGTTTCTGGGTTGCACATTCTGGGATTGCCATGTTGGCTTTTTTGAAACCAGAAGTTACACTATATGGACCACAGTATTGGGGCACACCTCTTGATTTTTAAACTCAGGTGGAGTCTGCCTTTACAAACATTTGTGAAAAAATGGGTCGTTCTAAAGAGCTCACTGAATTTGAGCGTGGTACTGTAATAGGATGCCATTGCTCACACCAGTCAGTTTGTGAAATTTCTTCCCCCCTAGATATTCCACATCAGCTGTAAGTTAGGCTGTTGCAGAGTGGAAGCATTTAAGAGCCACAGCAACTCAACAACAAAGTGGTAGACCACGTAAAATTACAGAGTGGAGTCGTTGAGTGCTGAGGCACATAGTGGATAAAAGTTGGCAACACTCTGCTGACTCAATAACTGCAGAGCTCCAAACATCCTCTGATATTAACGTCAGCACAAACACTGTGCACCAGGAGCTTCATGGCATGGGTTTCCATAGCCGAGCAGCTCCTCGGTGTAATGTGTGGGTGGCCCAGTACTTTTGTCCATATAGTGTATGTTTAGATGCTTCCAACTGTGGTTAGTAAGCTGCACCCATAAACTGTGCTGGTGCAAACAGCACACACAGATAGTCCAAAGTAACAGACTCATCAAATAGCAGAATTTCCTCGCAAAAAACTGAAGTACAAACTTCTTTGCTGGTCATGTTTTTTTTCAGATTATTACATTAAAATGCCTCAGAAGGCCCCAAAAACTACAAGCAGAATTAGAACTGAATTAAATGAGGTTAAGAAAGTCATTGAATACAGCTGCTTGTGTTGGGACCCAAAGCAGTCAAAGCAGCCATACCCCTAAAATTTTAGGCTTTAACAGTAAAATGGATGCCTTATTAAAAGAAAAAATAAGTTCACTAAATTGTACCGTTGTTATAAAAGTGGAAACTATAAAGGCCAAAACAGTTTTTTGTATCAGCCTGTAAACATGCTTTTAATACTGTTAAATTGGTCGTAGGAGTCTATTGGGACAGACTCGCTTTTGGAGCGAGCTTCAAGTGGCCATTAGAGACACTTTTGCATTGGCCTCATTTTTCAGCATTGGAGGCTGTCTCTTGGTTTACTTAGTGCTTTGGTTCATCAAATGTGATTTCATGCATACAGGGCTGCTGTTTTCTGTGAAAATGCTCTAAAAACCCATTGTACTCTACTGCCCAAGCACCAAGGTCGCTAAAGCAGACAAAAATGTTAGCAACAATGGTAACTATAGATGGTGTATTTTTTAGTTGCTAAGAGATTGGTTCTGGGACCTGAAGGGCCTCTTGAAGCAGCAAAATGAAGAAGAGTTAAAATGAAATTTGCTCTTAGAGTTCTCTTTTATATGTACTTTCAGTCACTGGGCAAGTGTAATAGTGGACTCCTTTTCATTGGACTGGAGCTATGAATTGAACTAAGCTACACTAAGCTCTCCATTTATTTCTCTTTTTTAATAGAAACCTCATAAAAGGCATTCATTACTTTTTCTGGGTATGAGTAAATAGGAAAAAAAAAACTAAAATTCTACCATAACCTTGACAATAATGTCTTCTTTCTCTTTCTCCTTCAGACAGCAACTTCATCCTGGCCAATGCTCAGGTGTCGAAGGGCTTTCCCATTGTCTACTGCTCCGATGGCTTCTGTGAGCTCACAGGCTTCTCTCGGGCAGAGGTCATGCAGAAGAGCTGCGCCTGTAAGTTCCTATATGGACCTGAGACCAGTGAAAGCATCATCCTCAGCATTGACGAAGCCTTGGAGGAGCGCAAAGAGTTTAAGGACGAGATCATGTTCCACAAAAAGACAGGTACGCAATCAAATGCTACTTTTCTAGTAGTAGTATTTGAGTTGTGTATTTTATTTTATTTATTTAATTATTGTTAGCTCCATTCATTTATCATTTATTCTGGGCTCATGCCAAATTGCTTCACAATGCAGTGCAGACTCTGTGCCTTTCTATACCATTTGTCAGTTAGATTTTGGAACCATGGACAGTAGACAGGCAGAGAAAGCTATTAGAGAATGCACCATGTAGGACTTTGTCTTTCAGATTTCCCTAAATGGATGGCAGTTGTATGTGGCTATTTCTGAAGAAGGTCAATTTAAACTGGCATAGATGAGCCAGTGGATAGATGAAGCAATGGCAGAAGGCATGGATGTATTACTTCTTTTATTGAGCCATTCTCATTAAATGGTGATTAAACAAAGCCACCAGTCAGGAATATCCTGCAGTTATTATTTAATGCTGAGACATATTAAACTTTAATAGCTGTCTGCTAGTGACTCCTTAACCCTGTCTCCTTCAATTAAACTGAGACCAGCAGCTAGCTGTGGTGTGGTATGGTTTGGCGTGTGATTTGCTGATTAGGCAGCTGGCCAGTGAACAAAATGGAGTCAAAAATAATGAGATCATCAAGGCATCAGTGGATACACGCTTGCTGTGATACAAGCTGAGATGGTGCTATGTACCCTTGCATTTAAGAGTTTCTGTTATTTTAAAGCATCTTATTTTTTTTATACAGATCCAGTTGTGTGAATCTAAAAAAATCATTAGAAAAAACATGTTTCCACCTAACCAGCCAAATGTTGTATTTGGTGGTGAATTTCTCAACAGTTCCTTTGTCACAATCCAGGAGGAAAGTTATTCATTTTCAGTTCCATTCAGTAGCTTTCTTTCACTTCACATTAGGGCTCTTTTTTTAGTTTCAAACTGAGCCTTCAAGATGACACATTTGATAAATCTTTAAAGTCTGTAGAGACAAAAGAAATCTGTTCTCGTGCGACTGGGCAAACTCTCTGCTTGATAATCTGCCTGAATTGCTTTATTTTTCACTTTCCGTCTTGGAGGTTTCTGTTTTGTTTTGTCCTAACAGATCAGTGGTGAGCAATAAACCTGTCCCAACAACATCATTTTCTGTTGGCACTGAGATGGAGCTTGTAACAGTTGCAACTGTTGCAAATGTTTTTAAATTGATCAAATGAGCTTGCCACTTTACGAGTTGTTGTTTTTGCAAATGTACTAAAAAAACAGTGCTGGTTCATTGTTTCTGTTTCTAAACCTGGGCAGTAGCCATCAATGAGCACAGTATTGGGTTCACCTAGTCTATAGATGAGATTACAATTGAGGAGGCCACTAAATTAGTTAATTCAATTCAGTTTAATTTATATGGTGCCAGTTCACGACAAGTTAGCCTCAAGAAACTTTATATTGTAAGATAAAGAATAAAAATAAGAATAAGAATAACTTTATTGATCCCAGAGGGAAATTAATTTAAAAGACTCTACAATAATACAGAGAAAACCCCAACAATCAGACGATTGTTGAGCAAGCACGTGGTGACAGTGGGAAGGAAAAACTCCCTTTTAACAGGAAGAAACCTCCGGCAGAACCAGGCTCAGGGAGGGGCAGTCATCCGGCGCCCCTCCCTGTGGGGTGAAGGATGAGGGAAAAAAGACCAAATTATTATAAACTAACCAAATTATTGGGTATTAAATCCAGTAGTTTCTTTATTGGTCTTACCACATTGATTTCATCATCTCCAAAATAGTAAAAGGCAATGCTATACATACAGTCCAACTTCTCTTTTCACTGATGTTGTTTGCCTACGTGTTCTGTCACATGTTGAGTCCTGCCCAGGAGGTTATTGTAGTTGGTTAAAACTAAACTTAAGACTAAGACTAGGTGTGTAAAACATTTTAATTAACTTAAAAGAGCTTTTTTTCTACTTGGACACAATACTGTACACAATATTAAACAGACCAAAAATACAGTTTCCTACATGAAGTAGGTGAAAACAGCAGTTTTTGTGAATGAATGCTTCCTGGATTCAATGTTTTTCTGTTTGAGGTGCTCTTTGGAGGGATACATTTAGGCTAAATAATCAAAGAACTCCAATGAAACTCTTCTAAAATAAAATTTTAAATGTTTTTATTCTCATGGCATGGTCATGTTTACGCATTTTGGCATACAAGTCTTCATCAGGGAGTTAAACAGAAAAAACACTTGCCACTGGTGTTCCACCAATGGCAAGCTTCCACCTAGGAGAGTGGAATATTCCACCAGTGATGCTCCACCAGTCGCAGCAATCTTAAAAACCCGGACAGCTGCAGGAGCCCAAAAGGATATCGACACAAAGCCCACAGCATTAATCAAATTCACATTAACATCAAATAAGCAATACACAGCAGCATCAACCACAGATAAGATGAATGCATCTCCAAAGGCAAATAAAGTTTATAAAAAAGCAGTAATGGCTAAGTCCTCACTTAAGCCAGGGTATTTGGTGGCCTGTAATTTATAAATCCTTCGGTTAAGACTCCTCTGTCTGTCCCCTCTTCATATGGAAAGAAGAATGTGGTTTCTAAAGACTTCCAATGTATATGGGTTACTAGAATGGGAGTCCAGTTAGTGTCTAGCCATGGGGTAATAATCTTACCTGTTTTCTGTTGCTCTTTTTCATGTATGTTTGCAAACACGTGTAATGTATTTATTGTGGACCCATGAAGACTGGCTGCACTTTAGTGCACGCCTAATAGGGGATGAGCAAATAAACCAAACCTATGTGATATTGCAGAGGACCAAACATGTTAGAAATTGAGAGATCTGCAAACTCCATTGTGTGAATTGATCAAAAGCTGTTTGTGATTATGCTGTTTTGACAGCAGCTGTGAAGACTATTTGCCATGCTGCATGCTCTCTGAAAACGAGTAATACAGGGATGATCATACGTGCATATGTCAGATGTTTTACCATATTTGCATCTATTTATTTTGATTGACTTTTAAAGCAAATTTAGCAGGTTGTACAGGGTGTTTTGCATACACAGCTTTGCTAATACCATCATAGATGTGATTTTCTACCCACATCTTTCTCTTGCTTTATTGTCTTTGCCACCATCTCCTTTTCTTTTTACATATCCCTTTTGTTACATTTCATCTCTCTCTCTCATGGCAATACCATTTGTTTCAGTCCCGCTCTTATTACCATCTCCACATTGTTCTTTTGGCACCAGTTTTTCTATATGTCTCTGTTCCTTATCTTGCTGCTTCCTTCCCTGCCTCAGCCTTTTTGTGTTGCCTCATCCCTCTCATTTTCGTCTGTCACAGCAGCGTCCTGAAAGTAAACGCGGCTGATTGACTCAGTTTGTCCTCCGTCTGTCTGCCTGAGAAAAGCGAACGCTGCGTGATCGCAATCAGGAAGGCACTTTCTCTCAGTGTATACTTGATAGTGCTGCCTTGTCTTGCAGGCAGACAGATATTCACATGCACACACGTGGAGACGAAAAATACTGTGATTTAGTTATCACGAGGCAAGGAGGATTTAGTGACTGGGCGTGATGGGAGGGAACTCCATGGGAAATCCCTCTTGATCAACAACTCATTTCTAATTACTGAGCAGGAAAGAAGGAAAGGTAAAGCAACAATCTCTACTGTCATAATGACAAAATGTATGTGCTAAAAAAAGATGGCATTGTAGCACAAGTTCTCCTTTTAAATAACAAAAATGTTCACCTACAAATAAAAAATTAAAAACATAAATGAATTGAAATTGATCGAATATCCTATTATATACGACCAGCCATGCACATTCCCAAGCTTGATGTGGATTAGATATAATTTGATGTGATTAAATAATTAACATAAATAAGACTTCCAGACGCTCCTTTAAGGAACTAAAACTAGCTATAAACACAGCACTGACGTGATCACTTTTTAAGCTGATGAGGTAAACTCATAAGCAGACAGCTGCCGATATGCAGATCCAGCAGACACGAAACAGCATTCACTTTCATTTCAAATTTTCTGTCCATCCAAGCCCAATATTTACTCTCCTTCTCGCTCTTCTGTAGTCTCATCAAAATTCTGTGAAAAACATCTGTCCCTTAGCTACTGAATGCTCCACTGTGCTCACTAGCATGCTCCTAATTGTTTGCTGTTCGGTGCTCGGCAGGCAGCGTACAGTGTCTTTTAATGAGAGCTGTAAAATCAGTCCCAAGGTTTTGATCTGTGAAACCAAAACAATGAGCTAAAAAGAAATGCTCCAGGAAGTTGAGGCAGACTGCAGGCTGGGGATAATTCTACAGTATGTATTTTGTAAACTTGTTGACTCACCTACAGTATGTACAGAATGATACACTGTAGAGTACTTGTGTGTTTTCTGGATGCACAAATCTGTCTCCTGTGACACTTTTTTGGTCAATCATGCATTTAACAAGTGGACAATAATCAGAACTAGCACACTTATTCTTATCAGAAACACTGCACACAATACTGACCTGTAGTTCCTTTGAAAAGGAATCTATTTAGCAGGAGATGGGACCTCAGAGATGGGTTCATCTCTTGCTGTGCCTGGGGAACAGTGGCTTGATCTATTTAAAGTCTCTGCTTCCCCCGAGGGGCATCCAGCTGTAGACAGGCTCACTAATAAGTCTAAATCTTTAGAACTGTTGCTTTTGCATGAACACACTGGTATACACACACACTGTAAATTTATTCAGAATCCAGTCAGAGATTGTGTCTAATAGTGTTAATGTGTGTGTGTGTTTTCCCCTTTCAGCTGTGTTGTTCTGGTGCCTGCTGGACATTGTGCCAATTAAGAACGAGAAGGGTGACGTGGTCCTCTTTCTGGCTTCATTTAAGGACATTACCGACACTAAAGTCAAAGCCATCCAAGAGGACAAGAGGGAAGGTCTGTATGTGCATGTATGTACAGTAAGTGATGCTGAATTGATTTGCTTTCCTCTAAAGCAAGGGGACTGGAACCCCCAAATATTTACTCATTATTTTGCATGTGGATTTTTGTAATGTAAGCAGCAACAGCTTATCCATTGGATACAATAGTTAAACTGCTGTTTGATGATGTAGATGGAAACAGTCCCCTTAAGCTGTTGCATAAAATATGTGTTGAACCTGAGTATGCTTGTTTTCTCCAACTGGAAGTGGTAAGATCCAGTTTGACAACTTACTTCTGTAGGAAATGTATTTACATGCTCAGTAGATTGAATTTTTCTTTCATTTTAAGATAACCTTGTGTTGTTGCAGTTATGTTTATATACTACTAATCTCTTCTACCAAATCAGTTTTAGGGAAATCATAGTCAGTGAAAGTATTATTTTCAGCACATGAAGTGTTATTTTTTCCATACTGCATACAAGTTAAATTGGTGGGACAAAGGTTGGATTGCAAAGGTGTAAATTATAGACCAGGAGTTACGTGTTTTCCAACATAAAATCCATCCGTCCATCCACCCATCCATCCATCCAATTCAGGGTCATGGGCCTGGAGCCTTTCCCTGCAGTCATAAGGCAATTGGCGGGGTACACCCTGGACAGGTTGGCAATCTATCAGAGAGACAGACAACCATTCACACTCCCATTCACACCTGTGTCCAATTTATAATGGCCTGTTGCCCTAATCCGTGCATGTCTTTGGACAGTGAGAGGAAGCCGAAGTACCTGTAGAGAACCCAGGCAAGCACGAGGGAGAACATGCAAGCTCCATATAGAAAGGCCCCAGATTCCCCCTTGGATTTGATTACAAGGCCTTCTTGCTGTGAGGCAACAGTGCTAACCACTGTACCACTGTGCTGCCCCTGTCTTCAACTGAAGTCTTGACACTTGATTTTTTTATTTATCTAAAATTATAGTCTTTCCCAAATTTTAATCAAGGTGCTTTGGTTGGGATTAGCATATTCTGTCTGATAGGGAATTTAAAAATAAACTTCAATCCATGCTTCCAGCTTTTTTAATTTTCATCAATACAAAGAGAAGCTAAGCTAAAGCCAGAGAAAAGGTCAATGTGTGCGAATATATGTGCTTGTGAAATAAGAAAACTCACGTTTCTCATCTCAGGCCTGCCTATTCTGGATTTGCCTAATTACTCTGTAAATAAGGCAGAACTGGAAGCAGAAAGCAAAGTTATTTTTGCCCATATAATGGAATGCTTTTCATAGAAAAGGAAAGAGGCTGATGCTGCGTGCCTCTGACACAGACAAAAACCACAGTATAATGGGTTTGAGTCTGATGGGCTTGTTTAAATGGTTTGTCTCTCAAACATTTTGTTCTCAGGGAAGACACAGAAGGCATGTGCTGATTTAGTGATGGCACCTGTAAGTAATGTGACTTGTTTAGCACCAAAGTTGCAAAGTGAGAAGAACTTATTACAAAATGATTAGCACTAAAAAGTATGAAGAACCAGGAAATACTTTGACATGCCGACACTGACATTAGTGGGGCATTTCCATGCATGCAGGGGATGCCATTGAAGGGTCTGTCTTTCTGTCTGTTTGTGGACAAAGCAGGTAAAAGAGGGAAACCCAGTCTCTTGTGTGTCTTTTCACTCTCATCTTTTTCTTTGTTCTCTTCTTTTCTGACAAAATGTTTCACCTTTGGCAAAACCTCTGCTCACCTCTACTTGGCTCTTTGCTTACTAGAGTTTGTTTTTTACGTCTGCATCCCTCTATGAGTTTCTCATCTATTCTAGCTGATGTTACAGTCTGTCCATGCCTTCCCCTATTTATGCACAACATGCACCCCTCCCTACCTGTGCTCCCCCTCTATGCACACAAGAATGGCTTTAAAAGTGGAGGGAAATTCATTAGATCTAAAAATAAGCATGTCTCTGCCTCTGTGCTACTGCCGTGTCGTGTCCCCCAAGGCTGCACCATGTTATGGATGAGCCCTGTCTTTTCGCCTTGTCTGTGGTCCCACACACGCACACACTCACAACACACACCAGAGAACTCATATACTTTTCAAAGGACACTCAGAAGCAGTTATCACTTCTATTCTGCTGCTTTGTTATCGTTGTTATCCCCTTTCAAGCCAATCTAGCCTTAGTCCTTTCCTGTGGGTTCGCAGCAGTGAGAATGAGGCCCAGAACCCAGCAGCAATAAAGTGCCTTCTCCCATTACCCAACTCCTCAGTCTGAACACATCACTCCTGCGCTATCTACTTTATCTACTACACACAGTCCCACACCAGCAGCAATTTACCACAGAAAATATACCTTACTGAACTGCCTCTCTGCCCCAGCGGTGACTTATCAAAGCTGAAAATTGCACTGTTTTGTTGGAGATGGTACTTACACAATAAGACATTATCAGTCAACAGGTTTGCCCGAGTATAGCGGATGAAAACATAATAAATGTTCTTTGACCAAACAAAAGCAAAAAGACTGTAAATACCATTCACTCTCTTTGCATTTCTGATCAAACTGCACAGTTTGCTTAGAAATGAATCATTCCCACTGTTGCATATTCATGTTTTCCTATTCAACACAGAATATTATGTATTTCATCAAGCATAATAGCTGATTCAGTCATCAGTTAACCTTGGGGGGTAAAGTATTGTAGATCGGTGTGTACTAATTTATCCGTGTGTGCATTTTCAGAGCGACGGCGCGGCAGGGTGAAAACAGGCTCTCCATTCAGCTCAGCTCGTCTGCGGAGCAGTACCGTGCTTTACCACATCTCTGGTCACCTCCACAGCAGAGAGAAGAGCAAGATTAAACTCAACAAGGTAACATCAGCCTCTTCAAACAATGGGACAGGATGCAGCATGATGAAGGATTCATTTAAAAAGTGGATGGGGGCAGACTGTGCAATTTGGGAATTAAGAAGATAACTGCTGTTAGTAAAACACAATGGACAAAGTCAAGGCCTGGGAGCAAATGTCTCCCACAAACAGTGAATTTACAACAGTTTGAGTAATTTGTAGCACTGATTTCACTCCTGTATTATTAATGCTGCTGTATTAACATGCAATTAAACTTTTCAATAGTCTTTACTTGCACAGCAGGAGACAGACAAAAAAGAAAGAGAAGAACTTCATTGCAAATGCAATGTGGGAGAGAAGAGCAGCCTGAAAGGTTTATTCAAAGTCCTCCTGTATTTAAACAGTCAAACAAATGTAAACAATCTATTGGACACGGACTTTCTATACTCACACATTTACAAACCTATAACACTCTAAAACTCACTTAACTCAAAAAACCGAACAAAATTCTTTAAGCTTCTAATTGATCCCAATACATTACATGCAGCAGTCAAAGCTTTGTTTGTCATGTGGTCTGTTGACGTTAGTAATATAATTGGAATTTCAATTGAGTAAAGTATCTGGTTATTAAAATTTAAACTGTTATAGTAGATGGGATATTTATTGATATTTATTGTAGCTGTATAGCACTGGGTAAACTTGGAAATGCTTTATATTCAGATATCTGTTTGTTTTTCTTAATTGTGCGATCAGTTTTTGTAGATATTGACCTCATAGTGAGTTAGCCTTGGTGAATTGGTTTAAATTTTCCTCACTGCACATACAGTACTCCACAATAGGTTGCATCTCCAAGTAAAATATACAGTCATGGTAAAAAAAAAAGAAAGCATACCCTCTTTCAATTGTAAGGTTTTACATATCAGGACATAATAAAAATCCTTTGGTCCTTAGTGGGCCTTAAAATTATTTAAATACAACCTCAGGTGAAGTAAAATACATGATATATTACACTATCATTATCATTATTTATTTAACAAAAATTAAGTCAAAATGCAGAAGCAGTGTTTTAAAAGCTAAGTAAATAAATTAAGTAGAAGTTAAGAGGGTCAGTAGTAGCCAGATGCTGCTAATCAAATGCACTTGATTAACTGATTATCAGCAAGTGTGAGCACCTCTATAAAAGCTGAGGTTTTGGCAGTTCACAGGTCTGGAGCATTCAGGTGTGTGTTAACACAGTGCCAAGAAGAAAAGTTATCAGCCATGATCTTAGAGAAGCAATTGTTGCTGCGCATCAATCTGGGAAGGGTTATAAGGCCATTTCTAAACAAGTCCATCAAGTGGAAAATATTCAAGACAATTGCCAGCATGTCGTCCCAGCAAATTCACCCCAAGGTCAGACTGTGCAATGCTCAGAGTAACTGCAAAAAACTCAAGAGCTACATCTCAGACTCTGCAGACCTCAGTTAAAATGTTAAATGTTAAAGTTCATGACAGTACAATTAGAATAAGACTGAGCAATGATGTCTTGTTTGGAAGGTTTGTCCAGAGAAACGCTCTTCTCTCTAAATTGAACATGGCAGCACGGCTTAGGTTTTCCAAATTGCATTTAAACAAACCACAAGACTTCTGGAAAAATGTCTTTTGAACAGATGTTTGGCCATAATGTACAGCACCACGTTTGGTGAAAACCAAACTCAGCATATCAGCAAAAACACCTCATATCAGCACGGTGGTGGACAGGTGATGATTTGGGCGTATTTTGCTGCCACAGGACCTGGACACCTTGCTGTCACTGAGTCAACCACAAACTCCTCTGTATATCAAAGTATTCTAGAGCCAAATGTAAGGCCATCTCTCCAACAGCTAAAGCTTGGCCCCAATTGGGACATGCAATAGGATGTTAAACAGAATGTCTGAAAAAGAAAAGAATGAAGGTGTTGCAATGGCCCAAAGTCCTGACCTCAACCTGATTGAAATGTAGAGCTGCGCATAAACAAATGCTAGCAAACCTCAATGAAATGAAGCAATGCTGTAAAGAAGAGTGGACCAAAATTCCTCCAATATGATGTGAGAGACTGATAAAGTCATACAGAAAACAATTGCTTCAAGTTATTGAATCATGGGGTGTTTTTCACACACCGTTTCTGCATTTTGGCTTAATTTTGTCAGATAAATAATAACATGTGCAATATGTCATTGTTGTTATTCATCTGTGGCTATGTTTAAATAATTAAATAATTAAACAATAACAATAAGACCAGAAGATTTTTTAAAAATTATTATTATTATATCCTAATACGTAAAATCTTAGAATTAAAGATAGTGTACTTTCTTTTTGCCTTGACTGTAAGTGGAAATAGGTCGATAAACTGGCTTTTTTTTCCTATCTTGTCCTGTCCAGAATGTGTTTGGGGACCCACCTGCTCTGCCCGAATACAAGGTAGCAGATGCCAAGAAGTCCAAATTCATCTTACTACACTACAGCACCTTCAAAGCAGGATGGGACTGGCTGATTCTGCTCGCCACATTCTACGTTGCCGTGACGGTGCCCTATAATGTGTGCTTCATTGGTAATGATGATGACCTGACCCGCAGCACGACCGTCAGTGACATTGCCGTAGAAATATTGTTCATAATAGGTCAGTTGCTGTTTTAAAACTATTTTATTGTCACTTATAAATAATTGAGTCTTTATAATAACCAAGCCTGTGTATGTCTTTTTTTTTAACTGCCAGACATTGTTTTCAATTTTCGTACCACTTATGTCAGCAAGTCAGGCCAGGTAGTCTTCGACGCACGACAGATATGCATCCATTACCTGACCACATGGTTTATCATCGACTTGGTGGCCGCATTGCCCTTTGACCTGCTCTATGCCGTGAAAGTCAGCGTGGTGAGTAGCAACTGGCTTGACGCCTAACACTGCAAGATAATTTGGTTTCCAGAGCTGTTTCAGTGTCTCTTTGGGATATTGATTAAATATACTGTACAAGCACTGACAGAACTATCAGATCTGTATCATTAAAACTTTTTTTCTGTTGCTTTAGTCAAATACACGTCCCCCTAAAGAACAATTGAGAGGAGGAAGAAACAGAGATCTGGAGCAATTAGGTAGACTATCTTGTCTTGTCCCCGGCTGAATGATGTCACTGAGTCGAAGCATTGCACTTCAGGGAGGTTTTGATTGGTTGCTTATAGAAGTTTTCACTCTGTGGTCTCTAATTTAGGGAATGGGATGCTTTGACTGTGCGGTATACTGCTATTTCTTCACTCAGCCACTGTAGAGTGGATCAAAAACTTCAATACACAGTACTGGATGGATGCACACAAGTATCCTTTCTCAAATAGGTGCATGTGTGAATGAGTATTCAGAACAGAACAGGTATTAAAGAACAGGAATAAAGTATATGGGTAAGTGTTATGAAAGGAGACATTTAATGGAAGTATTAGTAAGACTGCTGTGGGAAAAAAAGAACAATATTAAAAAAATGTTTTACTTTGAAGGTGAGGAGGGAGGGAAAGGGTAGAAGCAGTAAAAGGCTGCTGCAGGCGAAGGTACCAGTTTGATACAAGACTCTATTAATGGAAATACCACATGTTCCCAGTAGGTCTGGATTTGGATGTAGGGGTACTAGGCCATGAGTTCCCCCATTCCCCCACTGGGAACAGCAGGAATGGCTAGTAATTGAGGAACGTTCTGCGTGAAGTCTCCTCTAAGGACGGAGCATTCATGCTGATGTCCCTTTCGAGGACAGAAGCCATCTTTCACTGAAATGAGCCACAGGGCCTCAGCGGTGTTCGTCTCTTTTGTTTCCCTTTTGTTTTTGTCATATGTCTCAGTCATTTCTGTTTTTAGTGTGTTTTCCACTCTGTCTCATCTTACCCTGACTTTTCTGTTTTTTTCTTGTTCTAGTCATTTGCACTTTCTTACTTTTTTATAGTCTTTATAATGCTCTCATTTCCCATGATCATTCCTCTATGTATGACAAAAAGACAGATACTATTTACACATATTGCACACGTTTAGAAAACAGAAGGGAACAGGGACAAAAAGTAAAGAATAAAGCAAAAAAGGTTTGTATGTTTGTAGGTGCTGTATTATATATACTGGGTGTCTGTACACTGGTTGATCTCTGAAAATGTATATTCAGTTCAATTCAATTCAGTTCAATTCAATTCAATTCAATTTAATTCAATTTTATTTATATAGCGCCAGATCACAACAACAGTCACCTAAAGGGAAGGTAAAGATCCTACAGTAATACAGAAATTTGATTGATTTCTCATATATATGCAAAGGCTTCTGTGGAAGTGTGTTTGAAATAGTTTAAAATATACAGTAATGTGCAAAAGTCTTGAGCCACCCCTCATTTCTTTATATCTTGCTTCCAAGGAGTCAGACTTTCATGTGATTTTTAAAGTGCTCTTGGGCAATAGTTTTCCAGGTTTTTCTTTGGACATTGGCTGTTTTTTCACTCATTTTCAGTCTACTCCTTGTACCTGACCATTTTAAGAGGAATGTTTTTTTTAAATTTATTTGTTTGTTTGTTAAACCACTTAACAAACCACTTAACTTGACCTATGAATCATTCAAGATTCAAAGACACCTACTTCAAGGTGTTGTGTCTACACATAACAGACAACTTAGCAAAGAGCTAGTTTTAAATAGTATCTTTGTTACAGCAGCCTGTCATAAAAACACATCATTTGTTCACATTTCTTTAGTTGAATCTACTTAAAATGCCAAAAATAACAGTTTGACAGACATGAAATTGTATTTTTGCACCAACAAGGTGATTCCTAAAGACCTAGTATTAGCTGAAAATTTATCTCGAGATATCTCGACATGGTGTGCAGTGTGACCTTAAAAGAAAATCTGAGGAAAAGAACAAAAGAAGATGAAAAGTAGAAGACCTGACAAAGGACCTGAGAGATGCATCTGGTCCTTCAGTTGATCCATCTACTGTTCACTGAAGCCTCATCAGAAATGGTCTCAGTGGAAGGGTGGCTGTCAAGAACCCATTCTTAAGGAAGTGAAACAGGGAGGAAAGGCTGAGGTATGCCAAATTACACAAGAACTGGACTGAAAATCAGTGGCAACAGGTCTTATGGAGTGATGAATCTAAATTTGAAATTTCTGGTTAAAATTGTCATCAATAAGTATGGAGTAGGTCAGGAGAGAGGTACAACAGTGAGTGTCTACAGCCATCTGTAAAACATGGTGGAGGCTCTGTCAGGGTTTGGGCTGCATTTCAGTCAGTGGTGTTGGAGATCTTGTCAAAACTGATGAAATTATGAACGCAGAAAAGTACCATCAGATTTTGATCCACCATGCAATACCATCTGGAGAGCATCTGATTGGCAACAGCTTTTT
>VUQS01028332.1:0-31259 GCA_015108495.1 Heterochromis multidens | reverse complement strand
GCAGGATAAACAGGTTAGTTTGTACTGTGATGGATTTAAAGTAAAGAACAGTGTGTGACTGGTGCACAGCAGCTGTGGTGTTCATGGTCAGAGTTCGGTTACATTAAGTATAACAGAGATGAATCTGAATTTAAGCTGATGATGTTTAGATTCATTCACTGAATTCCACCTTCATACCAACTTTATACCGTCTAGTATAAAGACAGTATAAACAGTATACTGTCAGTGTAGAGGATGGAAATCAGCCAAGACAACTCATGAAACATCTGCTTACATCTGGTTGAATTCAGCTGTGTAAATCCACAAAGAGCAGCAGCAGCAGGTCAGCTGATCACAGCCTGAACACTAAGAAAATCTGCTGGAGCTCACAATAGAAATTATTGTGAGCTGTGATTCTTTCCCCATGCTGAGTCACTACAGCTGATTTTAGGGTTCCTCCACCTGCTGAACTTTAACCCCTGACTGTGCTCATTTTCCTGTTTAGGTGTGGAGGCAAAGTCGCCCTCTACAATGTAGGCAACAGGAAATAGAGCTGTTTTTAAAAGTTCTCCTTTTCTCTGCTTATGTTCTACATAACTGATTCAAGCTGAGTACGTTCATTAGAATTCAAATTTAGACTGAAATAAAGTTTGTATTCCCATGTACTTAATATAATTTTATTATATTAATATAACACGAGGTTCAGTTAGTTTTGCACTAAAATAGCTGGTAGAAACGTCCTTCAAAGAGCTACTTTTACTTTATTACTCTGAGTACATTTCAGAGCCTGTACTTTTTCACTTTTACTTGAGTATAGAAGTTGAATCAGAACTTCAACTTAAACAAGTATCTGTACTTCTATTAAGTGCACAAAGTCTGTACTTTTGCCACCTCTGACAGAGACCAAAAACAGCTTTTGTATCAGGCTGTAAACATGCTTATTTCTGCTGTAAAGTTGGACATTTTAATATGAGAGTCTACGGGGACTGAGTCACTGCTGGAGACAGCTTCAAGTGGACATTAGAGGAACTGGGAGCTGCTTCTGGGACTTCAGCATTTGCTTAATTTTTAAGCTCGTGAAACTGCTTTGTATTCCAGACTTTTGCATTATTAACACTCTATCTGCAAAACCATTCACTCAGTTAGAGCTCTGTAGGAGACATCTCAAGACCTCATCTTGTTGTGCTAGACTTACAGAAAGAACTCTTATTTGGGATATTTTAATGCAGAACATTAAAAAAAAACATGCTTAGCTGTTGCTGTCGATTGCTGCAGCTTCCTCACTGACTGAAAATGATGTTCAAAAATATTTCACTGTGGTCAGGGTGTTTTGCATGAGGTAAATAACAGCTTGTCCAAACAAATAATGACTAATGGGAACACAATGTCAGACTGCACAATGATGTCAGAAACTAAAAGGATATTCAGTCTGAAGTGCCTCAGTTTAGAGAGCTTTTTTCACTCTTCACTCAAGACTCACACTATTTTAAATGAATCCCTTTCTGATAAAGTGGGTGAATACAACAGTCTTTTTAATGTTCCTCTACCCCAAAGAGCTGACTCAAAGATTGGAGAGGTTGATGAATGGCAAGTCGCAGTAGAACAATTAATTGGTGGAATTCAGTTGGTTTATAGGTAGGTCAGCATTGAAAAAGTTTCATTTATAGTGGAGAAAAACATCAAATTAATATTGTGTTAATCCAGTATTCCATCTCCTGTGTGTTCTGCTTTCTTAACTTGAGTCATACCTTGGCAAATTCAGCAGATAGCCATGTGCCTACCAAAGTGAGTGAGATAGAAGGGTGATGAAATTATGAAACACAAACTGGCAGACGTTCAGCCAGGATTAACCCGGGTGACAGTTCAGCCAGGCTCTGTTAGGGAGTGGATCCAAACATGAGCATAAAATTGTTTTCTTACAAATCTCTGACTTCAAGAAATCAAGCAGCAGCCTCAGTATGTGAAAAATAAAACCAACACGGAAGCACTAAAAACTGCAGTTCCACTAATGTCCAGCAGAGGCTCCATCAGTGAGTCAGTCCCCATAGACTCCAATGTTAATGAAGAACTGACTGTACAGGCAGCTTAATATAGCTCGGGTATCTATTGATGTGACAGATGAGGATATAAGGGATAGGGTGAGATGGAGGCAGATGATCCCTAAAGGAGCAGAAGATTTATCAATTCATTTTAGAAAGCGTGAGAGGGGCTCTTTTTTCACACACATACATGCGAGGCCCCTTCCCCACCACCACAAATCTGGTCTTATTCTGTGGGAAACACTGGGATGTTTTCACAAATCATGTAATTAAAGTTTTTATTTATGAGTTAGATCACACAAAGTTGGTAGAGACAAAAAAAATGAAATCAGTATTTGTGTGTCTATGTGACCACACTTTGGAGGAACTTGTGTTCTTCCTGTGCATAAACAGAGCTCTAAATGACTCTGGTTGTATGTTTGGGCTCACTGTTATGCTGCAGAAGTGAGGACAGATCCCCTACCTGATCGTACTGCATGATAGATAGGAATCTAAACATGTGCCTAAATCTTTTGTGAGTTTGTGGCTTTTTTCTTTTCTCTGACTTCTTATAGAAATGCTGCTGTAGTTCCAGAGCTCATCAATACACCTTTCTCACATTTTCCATGTGTGGTGCGACAGTCTGACTTGCCATAGCAAAGGTGAAAATAATAACATTAGCAGTGATTCAGTTACATCAGTTGTTCCAGGATGATGCTCCAATGAATAGCGTCCTCTGACATTGCCTAAGGTGGAATGCATGTAATGCTGTGAAGTACACATGTACTGCTTCTGTTAAGACATGTTGAAATGTCTGCAGTGAAAACAGATTTATTAATTTGGTTTTATAATTAGCAGCGAGAATGGTGGTTATGACTACTGAAACTGACACTATCCCCTCACAAAACCGACTCTCTTACTGTTTATGTTCAGCTGCTGGATTCCATGAGAAAACTCACTCCGCTTCTGCTATTCGGAACATGAAGTATGACAGAAAACCGATTTAAAAACCTCTGGCATACAATAATGACAGGTTGAAAAATATAACTGTCATTCAGAGTCATTTTACCAGCCAATGACAATGCACTGAGTTCAATTAGAACAGCAACCAAAGCCTGTAATCTACATGTTCTCTTTGCATCTAACCTAGATCTGCTCTTTATTGGTTAACCACATGTGCTACAATGGCCAAACCACATGTGAGGGATTGTATCAATAAGAGCAGGTCATCAATCAAGCCTGAGTGCTCAGCATCATGTTTGCTGAGGTTTCCATGCCTTCAAATGAAAGGCGGGATCGCTGCCTCGTCAGGCAGCGCTAGCTTGAAAAACATCAGAGCTTCTTTTTTTTTAAGCCTGAAAGGGGTAGACGAGCAGTCAACTGTGACACGATACGTCAAACAATACGGCTAATATTTAGAGCAACTCATCTCCTGAGGATCACAAAGAAATGTGGCGCACTGAAAATAGGTGGGTTTGTATTTCATTCAAAGCTCTGTTGAAATCTGTGTTGTCAGATCTGACAAGTCATATGTAAATCCATACCAAAGATATCCGAAAGAGTAGACAACTGCAATGCAGTGCAAAAACATGATAAAAATATGATTCTCCCCAGGGTCCCCTCCCACAAGATTCGCAGTGACAGGTAGTGAGATGGAAGAAAGTCTGAATGGGCACAAAACAGTCACAATGAAACAAAAAACTACATGAAGGTACTGAAGAGTCGTATAGAAATCCAAAATGATCAAACAAGAGGAAAAGTGACCACCATCAGATGCAAGACAATCATGGAGAGATGCAAAATGACCACAAAGAAACAAAATGATAAGAAAGAAACATAAAGTGGCCACATAGAGAAAAGCAAAAAACTAGATATAAAAACACACACAAAGAAAAAATCAACAAAAAAACGTGTCTGTTATACATCTTTTTTCTTTTTCTTTTAGTTATATCTTGTTTCTATGTGTGAGGGATGGGAAGGCCTTTCTTTGGAAGTCTATCCAGATCCATATCCATATTTGGATCCAGGAATTTTTGGACGGATTATTTACCATAGCGAGACTTGCCCAAACTCACCAAATACATATCAAACTCATGTAAGAAAAATAGGGAGTTATCATCTTGAAATTCTCACAAAAATATTGCAACCTGATCCAGATCCAGAGCTCCTTATGGATTCAGGGACTTAATTCATGCACAGTGTGGAGGCAATTTTCAGCAGAGGTATACAGTATTGGCTCTTGTTCACTCCTGTATTCTTTAGATTCCATGAGTAATCCTTGAAATTTGAATGTGAAGCAGAAGAGAATGGATGGATGGATGGGTTTACAATCTGAAGAATCTACATAGATCGATGAATTAAACCCTTAACGTGATTCTCCAGCCTCTGTTACACCAGCCTTTTATAGCCATATCCTCTCCATCGTGATCCAAACACTGAGCTCTTGACAATCTTTGTCTTGACAATATTTGTGTATGAAGAACTACCCAGGTTGACGGCTAGATAATAACCTACCCCCATTACCCTCATCGAACACACACTTTAGACCCTCGATGTGTGCTGTCAACGCACATTCAATAGGAGGGATTAAACCCCTCTTTCATCCCCTTCTTACCGGTTTTATGTTGGTTCTATGGGTCACCAGATCCAGCTGGGAGTCTTCACTTTGCCCAGAAACCCTCCCTGTGTTGTGACACAAACAAAGTACACACTGAGGAATCAAACTGCTGAGCTACTTTGAAGATCAGCGGCTATTATTCCTCAAGTACCCACATTGTTCTATGCTTGAATTAGTGCACCTGAATCCACTAATCGATGGCTGTTAGTTCTGTGTGCACATGAACGACATGTGAGGGCTGTTAAGTGATCTTTGAGTGCTTCACAAGGAAAGGCTGCCTGTGTGTCAGTGGACCACGATGCCCCTCTGAAGTTGAACAAATCCATCATGGGATATTGTGGAAGGCACGTCTTTTGGCTCTCTTTTTCTTGAGTTAACGAAAACCAAAAACGTTCCAGTGAAGCAGAAATTTTCGTCTGCAATGTTCCTCCCAACATTTCAGGACTGACAAAGGGCCATTTTACCAGTGTGTATGGAAATACCCAAGAATGGGGGAATTTTTGCTCTTGGCATCTGTCCAGAAGGATATAATATAAAGGTCAGAGAACACATCTTTATTGAAACATGCCTTTAAATAGCCAAAAAATCTTTAACATCAAATTACTATTAGACCAATTATCTGGCAATGGCTTAAGGTCTCTTTGTTTTCCTTCGGAAAAAATGACTCAAAGACTATCTTTGTCTATTATATATATCCTTTATTTATCCAGGTAAATAGTCTTATTAAGCGACTTGAGACTTGGCCAAGAGAGCAGCAGAAATTATAACAAATATAACATAAGAAACAAAAACAACTGGCATTCAGAACAGGCAAGTGGACAAAAACATGCAAAATATATGCAATAACATATCAACAACATGAGCAACTTTTTCTGACTCCTTTAAAATGGGCTTAAACTCCTCCATCGTAACCAGTTCTGACAGTTTCAGGTCCTTCTGTAGATTATTCCAGGAAAAAAGGGGGCAGCGTATTTAAAAGCTGTTTTTTCTAATTCTGTTCTTACTCTGGGGACAAATATTTGTAAAATACTGTAAGAGCGTAGGCTGTACGCGTAAATCAAATGTTTCCTCACCTGGAGAAAAGAAAGTTAATGTAAGTTTCAGCTTGGACACAAGCTGTTCAATGTGAGCTTTAAATATTTAAAGCTTTTAATAAAGTTTGATCTATAATGATACCTACATACTTATAAGCTGTGACCATTTCTGTTTCAGCCCCATAAGCAGTTTTGATCTAAAGAAGTTTAGACAACAGCTCTTTGCCATTTGAGAATATCATGAACTTGGATCTGACTGCATTAAAGACCAGCTTAAGTTGAGTTAAATGAGACTGAACAACATCAAAGGCAAACTGCAGAAATTCAAGGGTTTGTACTACTGAAGGAGATCAGATAATACATCAATACATAATTGTATCATCTGCATAAAAATGGAAGGCAGCATTTGAAAAATGATCACAAAGGTTATTTATATAGAGAGAAGAGCAGTGGTCCTAATATGGAACCCTGAGGAACTCTATCGCATTCTGGGAGAAAAGAAGAAGAAGACGCAGCAAAGTGGACACCCTGTGTTCCAGCATACACGTAATTTAAAAACCCCGATAAGTAAATGTTGTGCAGTCTGTATTCCACGATGGTCAACTGTGTCAAAAACCTTTGAGAAATCAAGAAAAAGAGCAGCTTAGTATTTTTTGCACTCCATTTCATCAATAGTGTCATTCATCACTTTAACAGCAGCAGTTATTGTGCTGTGTTGTCCTGTAAAACCTGACTGATGTTGGAAAGAATAGAATTTCTGTCCAAAAATTCTTTTAGTTGTTCACTAATAAACTTTTCAAGAACTTTTGCTAAAACACAGTTTAAATACGGGCCTGTGGTTATTAACAGCTGGAGGATCACCTCCTTTCAACAAAGGGAGAATACGGGAAGAGTTCCATATTACAGGGATCTCATTTTTCAAAAGAGTAAGATTAAAAATATAAGTTATTGGTTTTGCTATAAAACCTGCAGCCAGCTTAAGAAAATAAGAATCAAGTCGATCCTGTCCTGCAGATTTACTTGGAGCCAGTGGACCGCCGTGACATTCAGAGGAGAAAAGCTGAAAGGTTGATCCACAGATTCAGCTGGAGGGGTTGCAGAAAGAGCCTCCTGTTCATGAAACTGTTTTAAATCTGGATGCAAATATTCAAATAACGAGCCCAAAGAAGCAAAATGTTGAGAATGTGGCATTAAATGAGAGCTGGCATCTCATTCGTGGTTACATCCCTGTAAGAAGATTTTATTCTTTTCCAACATTTCTTGGGATCATTAAGGTGTTGAGTAGTTTTTGAGGAGAGGAACTCTGATTTGGCCTTTTTAATTAATTAAGGAGGCTGAATGATTTCTGAGCTATCTAAAAATCAGCCAGTCTGCCTCGGATTTAGTTTTTCTGGCCTGATCCCAGGCAGCATCCCTTTCTTTGAGGAGAAGACCAGGGATTGTTTCGGCATTTTACTCTAAATTTGCGAAAGGTGGCATGTTTATCCGTAATTCTGATAAAAGCATCATAAAAGTATTTCCACATAAGTTCTACATCAGTAATGTGGTGGATTCTATTCCAGTCACAGTCCCATAAATCATGAAAGAAAGCTTGCTCACAGAAATGCTTTAAATCTCATTTAAAAACTATTTGTTTTCTTGAATTTTGGGAGCTTTGATTGTGTGACTGCTGCCACCACACAGTGGTCACTGATATCATTTGCAAAAACACCACTATGGGAACATTTATGTGGAGTATTAGTTAAAAATAAATCTATAACTGATTTGGATGACTTGGGCTGTATGAGATCAAAAGAATCACATTTAAAATAGTCTGAGATGGAAGAAAACAAGTCCCAGTTAAAATCTC
The DNA here is from genome assembly GCA_015108495.1 of Heterochromis multidens. Taxonomy (NCBI): domain Eukaryota; kingdom Metazoa; phylum Chordata; class Actinopteri; order Cichliformes; family Cichlidae; genus Heterochromis; species Heterochromis multidens. Next base: position 23,762 of record VUQS01028332.1, on the reverse strand, counting down.
CAGCCAGGAGAATTTCATTAAAATCTAAAGTAGACAGTTTGTCACTCAGTGATATTAAAGTCTGACTGCTTGCTGAGGGGGTTCTATAACAACCTATAATGGTCCTTGAATAGCTGAAGTTTGAGGGCAAGAAATTCAAAATCTTTACTAACAGAACCTGTAGCTGGATAGCAGCATGGAATTAATTTTTTATGTGCATTGCAACACCACCACCTTTTCTGGTGCAGTCATAAGGAAAAACATTATACTCATTATCAACATTATACTCATATACTCATATTCCTGTTTCAGATGAAACAAGAATATGAGTATCTGAAGCTTTCACCCAAATTTTCACCTAATCCAGTTTAGGAAGAAGACTTCTAACATTTAGATGAATAGTACCAAGGCCAGATGTAGTTTTAAAATCACAAGGAGCACTCAGACATTTATAATCTGGACATCCAGAACATTTCTAGATGGAAGAAGCAAGAGAGCAATGAAGCATTTTCTTTTCACAGACTTTTGCAGTAATGCAGACTGGTTTCTCCTTACCCTGATCCCTTTGGGAGATGAGAGGGAAATAAACTGGTCATATGGAATAAACGAATAGGTCAATAAAATGAGATAAAATGAGATCTCCTCTGATATGTGTGATCGAGTTTGAAGAGCTTCTAAAAGATTTAAAATCTCAGTTTGTGCCTTTGAAAGGAAAAACAACTATGGTTCATCAGACTGTTCCTGCACCTCACAGGGACAGGGAGCAGTCAATAAGAATTTCTTTTGTATAGTATTATTGTTGTTAGGTGCTGCATCTATTTATTCCTGCTCTGTCCAATCTGCTGCTTTAATAATGTGAATTCACATCTATGGGACTAATAAAGGCTATCTTAGAAATCTTAGCATGAGGAAGATGGTAAAAAAAAAAAAAAAAACAGTCTGGGTTTTTAGTCCTCCCCAGTCATATGATGATGATGATGATGAGTGACATCACACATTAACCAGGAAATCAGGCCAGGTGGAGAAATGCTGCGAATAAATTAAACAAAATCAGACCAGCCAGGGTCCAACAGACAACATTCAATGATCACTATCAGAGTGAAGAAAAAGCACTTCCCTTTATCGCAAGAAATCTGAGCCCATCAAACTCAAGCAGAGTCAGCAGATTCAGCTCCAGCAGGCTCCACGGTCCCGGCCAACAGGAAATACAAGCCCTCCAGAAGTAATGATAACACAAGCTGCTCTTCACATGTAATCCGATTAAGAAGCGAGATGAATCATTTCCTTTATTTTGACCCTTACTGTTTAATCAGGGGTGTTTGCTTAGGATGCTTCCTGTGTGCAGAGCTAGCCAGAACTAGTCCAGTTCAGAGTTGGTCAGAAGTACTTCGATTTAAAATCAATACAGTAAATTAAAACAGTCCACTGTTGTGTGTGCTAAAATTATTCAACATAACTCGCACAACTGATCAGTGTTTTTTTTTTTTTTTTTTCAAAATATCACTGGAGAAACACTGAAAACAGTCATTCAGACACACAGACAGGTAAAGACAGGTAGAGCGAGTTAACGTCCAGTGTTTTTTCTAGATTTCTGCCTGTTTGGAACCACCTGGATGGAAAAGCGGTAACACCAAAGTGTCTGAGACTTCATTTGAAAGGAAACATTTTCTACTTTCTGAATATTTGCCTATTTAGCATGTGGCTAAAACAAACCCAACTCTAACCCTAGATAGCTCACCAGTGACCTGGTGGATGTTAAGAGGTTAAAGCTTAATCCTTTGTAGTGTTCAGCAGCACCCAGTGGAACTTACCAAACACCACCAGCCATGCTTTAATGGAAACAGTACCGTGTTCTCATTACTAAAGGAGGCAAGGGAGGCTCATACGTGAACCTCGAGATCAGAATATATTACCGCAAATGTCACGAAGGATCTTTGAAGAAGGCACGATAAATGAATTGGCATCAGGAATCCATCAGGCTTGCTGAAAGCATGCAATAAGCCGGGGGCTTAACTGAGAGAGCACAGCAGGTCGAGCTCTAATTAATGATGGTAAGATGGGCTTAACTTCAGACAAACAATAAGAACACAATGCATGTAAATGTCAACAGATCATCATGGGAGAACATTGTAAAAATCATCCTGGAGAGAAACAAACAGAAGAGGAAAAGAAAGCAAAGTATAAATGAAATGAAATTACACAGTAAAATTTAACCAAATTCAAATAAAGCAGATAATAAATGAACAAAACTAAACCAGCTGTTGTTTATGTCAGTGAGACTAATTCACATCTGGTCTATGGTTATACATGAGCTGCATTTTCACACAGCTAATGATGACGCCTTCATGGAGAGACGGTGGTAGGTTTTAAACACAAAGTGGACGCTTTGAAATCACAGACGTTATAAATGATGCCTAAAGAGTCCTGAATAGAAATATATGGAGGAATTCCACAATGCCAAAGATGACAGTTATATTGCCTTCCTAAGATTAGGAAGGAGCAAATCATCTGATTTATAACAAAGGAAACTTGAGTCTGGAAAAATATGAGTTTTTAAAAACTCAGCTTAAAGATATGCTACAGATGAATAATGCTGATAAAAAGCTGGAGAGGCCAAGAATGACAGCTGAAGAGTTTTTTAGTGCTCGCGCCTGGTCAAAAAAAACAAGACACAAAGATCTGCAGCATGTTAAAAAGATGAGAGCCCGTCCAACGAGGAGATGCTCAGATCGGAAACACGGTTGATCCATCATCACTTACCACACGGATTTAAAATCCTCATGAATATGCAGCCAGGTCCAGCTGTTAGTAACATTTTCTGTCACACTCCCAAAACTCGGGCTGTGTTTTTGAGACTCTGTGACCTTGTTGTTGCATTCAAAGCGTCTCTGCAGGTAAAAGCTGTTCAACGAAGCAAATGCTGCCTAGTGAGCTGAGGATACATTTGGAGCTAAATTGCCCCTTTTAGCCAGCGCTAATGTTGAATACTTAAAGTGACTGAGAAACCTGAGTGAAAACAGAATCAATGAGTGATATTTTAGAACAGAATAAAAGAAACACATTTAAATAAATGTACCATTTAAATAACACCGACGGGTTTTGTCGTTTAAGAAAGGAGAGGCGGACAAATAGGTGAAAAGAATGATGGGCCGGTTTATTTTCCATTTTCTTCTTCAGCCATCACCACACACTTGCTCCACATTCTTTAACAGCTCTGGCAGGATCACAAAAACTTGTGTCCTGTGTGCTTTGATATATGCCCTGATGCAAGACATACGCAGTCAGTGAAGCAAAGAGACTAACAGATTCATGTCGAAGGCAAACAGCAACCTGTTGAAAAATAAAAAAGGTCTCCCATCTGGTGGACGGGCTTTCCAGCTCCTTCTGGGAGAAGGCCAGTTTGACAGAGAAAGTTGATGACCCAAAGTCTGCCAGTCACACCGATTTGTGCTGTGAAAACTCCGCCTGCGTTTGGCGAAGGAGGCCAGTGTCGGCAGCAGCTATCTAAATAAGCCTTGTCAGGCCTCACTATCGAAGACGAAGGCCATATAGGGAGATTTACACCCACGCTATTGTTGTTGTTTGAAGGGCTCAGAGAGAGCACCTCCCTCGATATGTGTGCACATTTAAGACGCCGTGGAGGTCATTGCAGAGACTGAACAAAGCCAGCAGACAGCAGGCCTGTCAGTGCTGTGTTTGAGCAGAGCTTGAAATAGGACTGTCTTTCACCACAGAGCAAATGTTTTAATCTGAGGGAAAACAGGACCTCTGAGAGTCACCCGCTGCTCTATTGACTCTGTGTGGACTCAACATTAAGTGCTCATCGAGTGCTGTTTGAGTCAGTCACTTCGTATGAAGCAAGAAAATGGGCTGACCTCATATGACCTCCCCTGCATGTTGTTTAATGTGTTAACATTCAGCAGAGACAAGTCTAGGGTTGGGGTTGACAAGGTTGGGGTTTGATGGGTTTTTTTTTACCGTCATGCATAATAGGTAAACATTCAGAAACTAGAAGATGTTATATCTCAAAAAAGTCTTATACATTTGGCATAACACTTTTTTTTGTCGAAACATTTTCCACTAGCATGTTCCAAACAGGCGAAAACTGTAGAAAAGGGATGGACTTTAACCAGTGATGAGATGGGTTATCAGTGGCTGCCAGTGAGTATTAGAGGCAGGGTTGGGTTCATATCTACCCCTTCAGATGGAATTTTATCCTTTGGCATACCCAAAGTGTAAGGTTAAAATGCATGAAAGAGAGCTGAATTAAAAGGTAACATCTTCTAGTTTCTGAAACTGTGCTAGTTTAGCATGTGGGTAGGCTACAATTCAACCTAACCCCAAGTGGTTTGCTGGTGACCTGGTGGATGTTAAGAGGTTAACCCTCTGAGGTCTAAGTCATCATCAGTGATGACCTCAACCCTCAATTAAATTGTTCTCCCATGTTTGATGATGAACAGAGAAAATAATCATAACTGACACACTTCAAAAGCTCTTCACATTTTTTCCCAAAAAGTCAGTTTTGGTTTTTCCCAAAATATAGAGTTAGGGTAGGGTTAGGGTAAAATTTGCCTCAAGGTGTCATGTTTTGCAGGTAAAGACCCAGATACAGACTCAAAGGCAGGCCAACGTAAACAAAAAAACTAACTTTTATTTAAGCCGAATGAAACAGTCACGTGAAACAGCAAAGTAATCCACAAGTTTCCAATAAACAAGCAAGGGCAAAACGAGGAAAACAGACTGGCACACAGTGTGAAAATCACAGAGAATCAATAGTACAACACAACAAAGAACTGAGGGGAGACAGAGGCTATAAACACATACTAGGTAATCAGGGGGAATGAATACAGTTCGGGAAAATGACACACAGGTGAAGAAAATCTAGACAAGAGAATACAGAGCACACAAGACAAAGAACCTCCAAAATAAAACAGGAAGTAACTCAACTAGAAAATTACCTAACATAGAGATGGGGTTTGACAACAGGAAGACACTAAATAGGCTAATCAAACAAATACCAGATCATGAGAGAACTAAAAACAGAATGACGAGATAATGAGAATGCAAGATTACTGTAAATGACTCAACCTGCAAAAGTATCAAAACAAAAACTCTGGGATAACAGATGAAAAGCAAACTAAGAATCAACAGAGAATAAATAAACTGAACTTGAAAGTCCATAACTCAAATTGCTGGGGTAAAGACCCAGGACCATGACACAAGGTGCTTATATTGTAAGGTAAAGACCCTACAGTATCAGAGAGAGAACCCCAACATGAGTAGCAGTTAGCGATGGTGGGAAGGAAAAACTCCCTTTTAACAGGAAGAAACCTCCAGCAGAACCAGGCTCAGGGAGGGGCAGCCATCTACGTGACCAGTTCGGGGTGAGGGTAAAAGAACAGAAAAAAGGAGAGCATAGAGAGACTGCAAAAAAGCACAAACGATGAGAGAAAGAAGACTGTGACTTGCAGCAGTGGTGTATAAACACATCGGGAGTAGACAGAGGGGAGTGGAGAAGAAGTCTTCAGCACATCATGGGAAGTCCCACAGCAGCCTAGGCCTATTGCAACGTAACTAAGGGATAGTTCAGAGTCACTTGATCCAGCTCTAACGATAAGACTGAACAAAAAGGAAAGTTTTAAGCCTAATCTTAAAAGTAGAGAGGGTGTCTGTCTCCTGAATCCAAACTGGGAGCTGGTTCCACAGAAGAGGGGCCTGAAAGCTGAAGGCTCTGCCTCCCATTCTACTTTTAAATATCCTAGGAACCACAAGTAAGCCAGCAGTCTGAGAGCGAAGTGCTCTATTGGGGTGATATGGTACTATGAGGTCTTTAAGATAAGATGGGGCCTGATTATTCAAGACCTTGTATGTAAGGAGAAGGATTTTAAATTCAATTCTGGATTTAATAGGGAGCCAATGAAGAGAAGCCAATATGGGAGAAATATGCTCTCTCTTTCAGTCCCTGTCAGTACTCTCGCTGCATCATGGATCATTTGAAGGTTTTTCAGGGAGTTTTTAGGACAGCGTATGTCCTAAAAACTCAGTAATTCAGTGTTTCTCGACTGAATTACAGTTGTCCAGCATAGAAGTAATAAATGCATGAACTAGTTTTTCAGCATCACTTTGAGACAAATTTTAGAGCTGTTGCCCAAATGACCGAAAGCAGTCCTACATATTTGTTTAATGTGCATGTTAAAAGACATGCCCTGGTCAAAAAAATCATCACAGTGTTACTGGAGGCCAAGGTAATGCCATCCAGAGTAAGTATCTGGTTTCTGAGGTTTTTAGGGCTGAGTACGATAACCTGAGTTTCGTTAGAAGAAAAACTTCATCTATTTAAAAGGTGCATCGAGAAGACCATGAGATCCAGCATAAGTGAAAGCACCAGCTCTAACTCTTGTAGTTTAAAGAACAACTATTGCTTGACTGACCCGGCCTATGACTTTCATCACCATTGGGGTCATCACCAGCCATCACCAAGGTGATGATCCTGATGAAAGCCACAAGCCAAGAATTGCTGAACCTTTAACTTCTTCAGACTATTTTTTGTCTTAAAATGTAAACTTGTCCTTGTTTTTTACTGGTACCTGGTAGGATGTAACACACTACTGCTGTTTTCTACCCTTTAAAGAACAAAAATAGAAGAACACAGTAATAACTACCAGGAATAAGAGGTGTAAAATGTGTGAGTTTGTGTGATTGGATGTTTCTGTACAAACAGGAGAAACATGTAAAGCCAGAGATGATGACAGAATGTTTTGTGTGAAACTCCTTCAAAGGATACATGAAAATGAAGTCCAGTACAAACTCTCCCAGGTAAAGCTAGCACGTGCCACGTCTGCTACGATTATGCTCAGTCATTTAAGAGCAGTTTGGGAATGATCTTCAAAAATGGCCATCCCTGCCTCATACACCAGCATGTTTAACAAATATTGGACAGGAAGGATTTATTCTTCCTCTAAAAACCAAAGGAGACAGCAGTTTTTGCAGCCAAGTTCACCAAAATAATGGAACTAATAATTGGCTTGCACACAGTGAGTTATGAAGCCAGTGAACAACACGGCATTTGTGAGGCGATTTGCATGAGGAGTGTAAGCAGTTTCCTGCTGCTGAGCTCAGAGGAACATCTGGCAGATGATCAAATCAGCTCGTTTTGAGCTAATAACAAAGAGCAGGAAATAATTAAAATCGGGAAGAAGACATGAATGTGAAGGTGTGACGGATGCTATGAACAGCTCTGTCAGCTTTTGAAAGCTGCACATTGTGGATCTAATTGATATTCTTGTGGGGCTGTTAACAGATTTGGAGGACAAAGGTAAAATGTTCCTCCACAGAGCTGTATAAATTCATAGCAGCGCTTCGCTGTTATTGCAGGAAGAGCTGGAGTCGTAACACACTTTATAGAGCTAAAAGCCTCCTCCTGAAACCCAAAGAGTGTGAAGCCAGCTCACTGGAGATGGATTCTCAGCATGTGGTTATCGAACTGCTAATAGCTCATGGGACAGCCTCCTACTCTCGACTGAGAACAACTTTCTGAGTGATATTATCACATTTTCAAACAGTTGTGTGAGTTATTTTTCTGCATGGTTAATGTGGAAGTCGTGAGTAAGCAGGCTCAAGGCTTTTGTTGAGGCCTGAAGGGGGTATTTGGTTTGTGAGTGACACGTTGTTGGTATTCTGTGGGTGAAGAGCGTGACTCATGCTTTCATAATCAGGAAATCACAGTTTACACAATGGGCTTCTAAAAGCTCAAAAACATCCATGTGAGGTAAAGTTGTGGCGTTTAAAGCGGCAGTAAATGATTTTTGGCCACTTGGGTGAAGCAAAACAAGCGAAAACATCACATTATAAAGATGTCATGGTGAACATGACAGCTGACAGAAGCCATCAACACAGCTGGCAGACACAAAGCACTCAGTTTGTTTGCCCACATGATGAAGTGCAGTGAAAGCATCCTTACTGCGTGTATATCGAATTTCAAATGTTTCAAAATGACAATTTGCCTGTTAATTTGCCCCCAGGAACCAATTATGGCAGTAAAATGTGGTTTTAGACATTTTTTAGACCCACAAAAGCAAAGGTGTGATTCTCAAATAATACTTAACAGAAATCTGTAGGATGGGGTGTCAAACATGTGGCCTGAAGGCCAAAACTGTGCTAACCCAGCCCACTTTATGGCATCACAAAATTAAAAAAAAAAAATCAGTAATACCAGAAATGTAATCAGTGCTGGGGGGACAGAGCGTTACTACACAGGAGTGGAAATACTTTCAGATGTTACGCTGTTTTGATCATAAAGACGTAAAATACTTTGCTGCTTTGTTCCAAAAACTTTCATTGAGCCGCTGTGATCCATCCAGTCTGATGCTTTAATGACAGGATGTGGAAAACAGATGATGTTAAAATCTCATTTATTTCTTTTAATCGTCTGTTTTGTAAATCATGGTTTAATAAAACTGAACATTTTCAAAATGTACAATAACTTGTGTACAACTTGTGTAACTTGACATTTGAAGGTGTTTTTCAGGCTATATGCACAATATAAATAATTATAAAATTTGACTTCTAGTCCGGTCCTTCTGACTGGGTCATATGAATTCTAATTACTCCTCTGCTATAAGAGAATCCTGTATCACCGAGACCCAATCCCCCGCTCACCGCCCCAATCAAATCTTAAGCTGGGGAATTTATTAGCCAATCATGTTGTTGAACTGATGAATTTGCATAATTAAGCTTCAAAACAGTTTGAACTCTACTTGTTGTGGTGGTAAAGACGTACTGTACTGATCGTTTTTCTGGTCTTACTGTGAATTAGCATCACAGCATTCGTTCAGCACTCTGGTGGGAGGAAGTGAAGATGTTGATCAGATCCCAACAAACTAAATGTGGCACATGTTACTCATGCTGAGAGGTAGTTTGTTTTTTTCATATATCAGACTTATAAAATAAATACAGACAAATGTTAAATGAATAGAATCGATCATGTGACAAACAAATATATGAGCATAACTGGAAGCTAATGTTTGTTTTTTTTATTGACTTATTCCAGCTGCTGTTCTGCATGTTGATCATCTTTGGATTTCAGCAGGGATGCATCCATAGTTCAGCAAATCTTATCAAGCCAAACGATTCTTGTGAGATGTGTTCAGTTTTAGAAACTAGAGCCAATCCAAATGTGGGACACTGTCTCGATATGTGGGACAAGAGAAAGAAATGATGGACACTCTGAGCCGTTAGTGAAGCCATAATGTCGTCAAACTGTGTGCATGTGTCCACCAAACTTGAAAGTGTTTTTACCAAATTTGATAGTTTACAATTTGAAATTTGATTGTTTACATGCAGTCAACATTACAGTTATGGCACATATTGATGTGCAGAGTGTGTATGGAGATGACATTTTAGTCTCCTCAAACCTTTGAGAAAAAGTTAGCTGCTGTTACAGTGAAGTTACAGGGAAACTGCAGCTTTAGCAGTCAAATTATGATCTACAAGAAAGTATGACTACAATGTTTATTCAATAATTCAAAGAGCACAAATGAAAAGCATTAAGACATTTTTTTCCCATCAAAAGTTGTTTCATACACCTCGTGCCAAATTTGGCTCTTACTGCAAATGTATTTTTTAATATTTGCAGCCGAAAACTCAACAGGCCTGCTTATCAATAATCAGAATGATCTGACAATCTGACCTTTATCCTGCAAAAACTTTTTTTAAAGCAACATTTTAAATACTGTAAACTTTCATGTTTATCCCCCAAAAAGCTTCTATCATAAATACAATTCACCATCTATTGGAAGCTTTATGAATTAATCAGACTATGATGGATTTCATAATTTAAATTTGTGATGAGGACATGGATCTGTTGAAATATTAACAGATCAATTCTACATGATCCATTAATAAATAATCTCTAACAAATACTGTCAGCTCTGCAACACAAAGCTGTGATTCATTCTTAATGAAGGAGGTGGATCGCTGAGCCATTTTTAAACTTCAGGGTCGACGTGAGCCAACGCGCCGGTTCGATTACACGAGCGCTGAATAAAAAGAGGGCGTACGCCCCACCCTCACGGTCCAGATGCTCCCAGGCTTTCCCTCCTGGTGAGAGAAGACGACGGGACGCTGCTGTCCCCCGCCCTCCCCTCTGGCTGGGACTTAGTCATGTCTTTTGATCTGCGCACACTCCACTGTCCGGCAGCAGCTAACCAATCAGCTCACACACCTGAGATCATCCTGGGCCTTACAGCCTGTTTAAATTCAGTTAAAATCCTCCAGGCTTTAATGTCCCTGTTTACTACAGCATGTCCATCTTATTGTCCTACACTATAATCTTTTAAACAATTATTTAAATTAACCTGTTTGATCTTTGAATTACTGATCTCAAAATATCTACTTCTTTGTTTTTATACAGTCCTCAGGCCTGCATTATGATATGAATATGATCATTTGGGCTGAATATAATTCTGATGCACAGACATCTTTCTGTAGTTGTAAAACTGTCATATGTTAAAGCCACATGAAGTTCTCTAACAGTCACACAGTTAGAAAAGGTTAAAAATTCATGCAGTGGCCCCAGATTTAATTTTTCCCCCCTTCCTTCAGACTTTGTTCTTGTCACACCCGGGCACCAAAATTACCCACAGTACATATGATGTTGAAATAATCAAGAAAAATCAATTCCCATCAGGGGAAATTCACATAAAGGTCCCTCAAGTCAAAATAGCATCTCCAGTAATGATGGAAACTTGTTTTCCACATCATTTTACCTGGTAATGTGGTATCAGATTCAACTAGTAGTTTTTATCAACGTCGAGTTTCCTGGATTAGTCAGAAAAGTTTGAACATAGTTATCCATCCATTTACTGACACTTATCCAGGTCGTGATTGTGGGGCAGCAGTCTAAGCAGAGATGCCCAGACCTAACCCTCCTCACGTGTGCAGAACGAAGACCGAGCTCTAAAATATTTGTGGTCTGAGAGCTTGTTGGCACTGCAGCTGGTGCACACAATGGAATTCAAACTTTTAAAAGTGACTATTTACATTTTCTGTTACTGAAAGAGGAAATACTTTATAAGACCTGAAAGTATCCTTCAAACCACAGATTGAAAAGCACCATCTTTATATAAAGGCACTTTGGTTCTGGGCATAAACGAATCAAGCATCGGTAGCCTGGAAGTTTGACCGGTTTTTCATTCTTGGTAAACTCTCAGGGGTCACCATGTGCGATAGGTGGCTGCTCTAAACAGGTTATATGAGAGGTCATCATTAGGGATCATGTTTTGTGATGAGGCTGGTAACCTCGCCCTTGCAGTTTTTCTCTTTCTACCTACTGTACTTATGAAGTTATGAAGGCTCAACAGTGACATGAATTAAAAAGCACAAGATCTGGACCCGCCCCTAACTGCTCAAGGGCATTCGACTTGGAAAATATTCTTAATGCAAAGGTAAAATTTTGCCTGTCTTCATTCAATATAGTAAAAATTTATACATAAAAACAGTTTTTATATGGAATTATCTGTGCTTGTAAGAAAATTCCAAGGGAAACCATTTGGGAACCACTGGGTTGGTAAATTTCTTGCCAGGAACTTCCCATAGTTGGAATGGCTTGATGAGCGTCAGAGTCTTGGTGCCAACGGCCTCTCTGATCACATTTTCATTTTTGGAAGCACAGCGCTTCCTCTCGGCAGACCAGCTGTAAAATCTGCACCTTGTATACAGTGTTAATACGTGAGCTCTTGTCAGTGTGTGTGTGTGTTAACATGCTGCGTGCACCAAGGCCGCTGCCTTTGTTGCTGATTACCACTTCTGTTCTCCAATCTCATCTGATTAGAATTCATTTTTCTGTCCTCACTCTCTTTCTTCTCTTTTGTCTCTTCTCGGCTTTTCGTCCCTTCTCGAGGACACGCTCAGAAGGCGCGGCGGGCGCTGATTTTATTTCAAGCCGTGCTGGTTTATCCAAATGGAAGAGGAGGGCTGACATCCGTGCACTTCATTATGGATTCGTATCACATACAGCCGGCCATGCATGCTGAATATGACTCTGTAATGAAGCAGAGGGCAAGAATTGTGCTTTGTAAATGTCACATTTTCATCGTATCAGCAACTCTTGCTTTCCCCCCACCCCATCAACATTTTGCACACATTTGTTTCCACACACAATGAGTCCAACAGCAGACTTTTTCATTTTCTAACAAACCCATGCATCCATGTATGATTTTTTACATTCGGCTGATTGTATTTGATTGCTCCTTCTCCTCATTCCACTAAAATACTCCAAATCAAATCGGAGATCCAGACGTTCACGAGGCCTCCAGCTACCAAATCACATCTGTGCTTCATCCTTCATCCCTCAGCAGACACAGCCTCAGTGTACACAGTTTCCCATGGCAACTGCTGCTAACAGCTACTTATTAGAGAAAAACAGACTGAAATAGTAGAAAGAGCTCGGGCTGAATGTTCAGTGCAAGCAGCCCATGCTGTCTGATTGTAGTCTGAAGTGGCAGCAGGTGAGGGAGCAAGCTCCAGGATGTATGTATCTAAATGAGTCAGAAAGGAGCACCACAGTATCACCACCTGACTGTAAACCTTCATGTAGAAGGGGCACAGTGTGAGGTCATTCAGGTTTAGCACAACACATATAAACACAAAGCTGTTGCTATTTGAGTAGTTTAGCAGTGGTTTAAGGTTTAGGATCAAAATCGTTCTAAAGAGTTTCACTTTTAACCAACCAGCAACCTCCAGGGCTGAAAAAAGATGCAAATATTCAACTGCACTTCCTCTAATGTCCACCAGAGGCTCCAGCAGTGAGTCAGTCCCCATAGACCCCCATGTTAAAACTTAACAGCAGAAATAAACATGTTTACAGCCTGATACAGAAAACAGTTTTTTCCCTTCATAACAACTGTACAGTTTTTAAAAAAAAATAACCCACCTGTTTAAATTGTATTAAGACATAGAGTTTGCATTATTAGGGGCGTGGCCTCTTTGACTGATGGGTGGATGGTGACACAGGCTACAGCCCTGAACTGGACCTTTGGACCGTGTTGGAGCCTTTTGGAGCATTTTTAATGCAGTTATCTGACCAATAATATGGCTGCTGTGAGGTTAATTATACTAACAGACTGTCCAAGAAGTCTGAACTCCAGTTTTAATGAGTAAAGTTAAAGTATTTTAGTTTTTATTTGGATCATACTGAGCACTAATTAGCTAATTAGGTATCTGTGTCTGTGTGATGCTCCCATACAGTCTGTGGTAACTAACTAGCTAACTAGCATTAACTGATAACTCAGCACTCCACTCTGTGTAAATATGGTCACTTGTCATTTTGAAAAGAATCAACCACACTGGCCAAAATGCTAAGGTGACATCACAGTGACTTTGTCCATCTTTTAAACAGTCTGTTTTTTTCTGGTGTCTGATAGTTAGTCCACATTCTTGTATTGTTGTTGTTTAATGGTGGTATTAAAGGTCCAGTACTAACAGGTGCATTAACGCTACCTTTTGGCGGTTGAATTGGATCACATACAACCAGCTGCCGGTAAAAACAATGAAAAATATTTATATTTATTTTTATGCAAGCAACAGTGAAAGGAACAATTTGATTTTTTAATAATTTATTGACTATTTGCCTGCAGTTTCTACCTAATTCTGGTTCTTATACTTGGTTAAAAGACAGCATACAACACAGTGATGAATGGGCGTGGAGGAGGACACAACTCATCAAATGCAAATGTGACTACCAGCCAACGAGAGAAGGATTTATGACACATGTTCACACTGAGAGTTGAAGAAAGATTTTGAGAGAACAGGAAGTTGCGATGATGAAGTGTTGTGTGTTTTCAGAGGTGGAGAAAGGTTTACATCCCTTCATCCTTTCTTGACTCTTCTCCACAGCGATGAATACGTCACAAACACTCCTTCCTGATCGCTTTGACCTGCTGATGGCCTTTTATCGGTTTCATAAACACGCCACGTTCCATCTCTGCTTTGAACAATAGCACATCCAATATCCGCTGTTTCATTTGTGCTGCTGATTCTACTAAAATCTTTGTTATTTTTTGAATCCCTGCTAAATATAATGATATAACGAAGCTCGAGACCACATGCCAGAGAGAATCTCTTGTTTCCTGCAGGGATCTAATCAGAAGGCAGCATCAGTGTTCGCATCGCTCTAACTCTACTCAACAGATGTGCAGGAAGTTCACTCTGGAGTAATTATACCTTCTTTGTGTGGATTCAGCATGTCCATATGCTATCTGTGTTGAAACATGCGTCTGCCCCGCTTCGCCCCTTTGGCTCTTACCCCCCTCACGGCTTCCAGCGGCGTTCCTGCCAAACCCAGCGAAGAAGAGGTGGTGATGAAGTGCAAGAATACGGGAGCAGCCACGGCTCTGTGTCCTGGTGGTAATTAACAAAGAGGAGATGGACGGAGGTCACACCTGCACAGTAAGACTGTCATGTGTCCTCGATCATTGCTGATGCAGTGATAATTAAAGATGAGATGAGGGAATCAGCAGAATTAATTGAGTTTTGTCTTCTACACTGTGAAGGCTTTTTTTTTTGTCATCTACTTTTACAAGGCAATTAAACAAGCCACTCTCCTAGAAATGCAGTTTATATACTGCTGAGTGTTTTGCATAATAAATTTTATGGGAAGAATAATTAGAGTGTTATGTTCAGCAGAGAATTGAGATTGGTGACACAACATGTGTGACTCTATTACCTTAAGCTCATTTCTGAGCAGCCTGTAGCTGAGTAGTGAGAGTCATAGCTGTTGTTGTTGCAGTTTGGCTTCTTCCAGTGCAAAGCAATGTGTCACTCAGAGTAGATGAATAATAAATAGATTTTTGACCACGTAGCAGGAATTGAGAAAACGATAGCTAAATACCATATCATCATCTTATAACAGGGAAAGACACACTGGTGGAAAAATGGTAAAAAAGGAACTTCAGTATTCTCAAAAAACAAATGGAAAGACTCTGAATCTGCAGAAAATGTAGAACAACTTTAGCATTTGTAGTTGTCTTTTTATTGACTAGATGAATGTAAGTCAGTTTTCACTCATTTTATTTTCAGTTATGATTTTGGATTCCAACGTTTCTAAAAACAAGTGTCGAGGCGTAAAGCGCTGAGAGATGAACGGACTCTAAAGCACAACCCAACAGAGACAGATTTAACAGTTTGCAAGTCTTCATTGAGTTACTCGCACAGGGAGACCACAGAAAAGAACTGACACTGGGCTCTGGGCAGGTGAGTCCAGCTGAAACAGTGGGGAAGTGATCAGAGTTATGTCCGGACTGTCCTGCCCAGACCAGCCTAGACCTCAGAGAGAGAGCACAACATACAAAACACAAGAGCAAACTATAACAACAAGAAAATCGGGATACAGGGATTCGTTTTTTTCAATTATTTTGCTTCAAAGCTCTCATTTTTTTCACTCTTCAGTTCTGCTCAGGCTAAAGAGAAAAGACCCTTAGGTCAAAAAGATCAAGAAGCAGATACATTCACAAAGTTTCTGTAGTTGCCTTTAGCTGCCTGCTCACACAGGGTCATCTGCCTCATGGCTGCTGTGCAGGTCTCCTGAAGCACGTGGATTTGTTGCCGCTTGGACCTTTTGCAGACTTCCCATGGTGTAGACGGGCCAGCAGGGACAGGCAGCTGCCCCTTTCGAGAGGCCTTTTGGTCAGAAATACCCACAAGTCTGAGTGTAAGATTACAGCTACACAAACACAGGTGTTTTTAAAACTGATTTTCTTTTTTTCTTTTTTTTTTATCCCGTCCACATGGGCAGTGTTTAGAAAAATATCTCTGTCTCCATGAAAAGGAAAAAAACTATGTCAGGCGCTGTCGAACATGCCAAAGCAACAGGTGGCGATATAACTCTGACCGCACAGAACTGTTAGCCAATCAGAAGCCCGGGGGACACAAAAACAACCAATAACACAGTGCATCCCTTTGGCGATGCAAGACAAAATCTCCACTTTCCTAGTCCACACTTCACCCTGGAAGGAGTTTTTCAAAAGCTCAGGTTCAGTGACCTAAAACACCACTCACATGTGGTTGAAAAGGTACGTTCACCAAAATACACATGAATGTGAGGACAGGGCCTTAAACCCTACCTGTGTCCCCCTGCTGCTTCCTTCATTTACTGGTTTGTCTTTTATTTTGAAGTTCAAGGAAAGATGCTGTAGGAGAACACGTTTTAGTTCATTAACTCAGCAGCACGTGAAGTAGTAGCCAGCGGTCAGGAGAGGAATGTCATAGCCATAGAAATCCATATGTTTTTAAAAATAAATAACACAACATATTCACAACAATAAAGATGTTTCTGTCTGTTTCAAAGGGTTACAGAGGATCAAAAGTGCTTAAATACATCTAATTATACTATGGGAATACCTCCATGTGCTTTGAGAGCCTGTAACTTAGAAAATATTCACAGTATGAAGGTAAAATCTGAATGGCGTCATTAAATATACCAAAATTATTGTACAAAAACAATCAGGAAGAGGAGGGATTGATTTTTCTTGGTGTTACCCATCATTATTCATAGTGACTGAGCAGAGCAGTGTAATGACAGTTAGAAATCAGTGAAGTTGCCCTTTAAGTGCTTTGAATTTAATCACCATAGCAATAAAGATTGTGATCATTCACCAGCTGCTCTTTTAGAGACAGAAATGAACTGAGACTTATCTTTGCAGATATGTTAATTTTAATAATTTGGAGTAGATTAGAGTCATTGTGGCTGCACACAGCGAGGCCCAGTGGAGCAAAGCACAGATAGTGCAAACAGTGGCAAAGGTGCATATAAAGTGAAACAAATAGACACAAGGAACAATGGATCAATGAGGTCGGAGTATATAAATGTCATTTTTAGCAGGCGGGGCTGAATAAAGAGGAGAAAGTGTTTGCCTGGCAGAATATTAATTAGTGCAAAAATAAGCTAAAGTATTGCTGTCGGACTTGTCATTCAGCTGTGTTTACTCCTCTTACATCCACTCTCTGGTGTGTGGAGATGGAAAGTTTAGCAGGAAGCGCTGAAGTGACATTGTTTTGACATTGCATTTTTCCAGGTGACATGTTTTCCAAACCCCGGAGGCTACAACCACCATTTCTGCCTACAGTGACTACGCGGAGGACAATGACGGCTTCTGCGGTCTTGTTTTATGACTCCAAGGCCTCCGAATATCCCAAACCTCTTTATGTTCAATATGTCACTCCTCCAGCATCGACATCTCCATCCCTCACACTCCCAACATGCTCATTATCACTTCCCGGGACAGAAGACAGGCTGATGTGCAGAGACGTGTCAGCACATGTCTGTGTGTACAGGCAGGCGTGTACGAAGCACACACACACACACAGAGCTCACATTTAGTCACCAAAGGAGCATGTGACAACAAAAAGAGAAACACTGAGTCCATTTGTACATGCAGATCTGGTTTCCTCATTAGTTTTGATTTTGTCACTTCAAACCGCAGGAAGATGAATCGTTCCATCTGCTGTGTGAAGAAGCGAATTTCACTTCATTTCACATCTCGCCACGCTTTCATTTTCAAAACTGTGCAAATCCACGCCTGCTCGGTCTGTAAGGTGTCCGCACAAGCTCAGCCCCTCATTCCCATATGCTTCATCTTTTATAATTAAATAAATAAAATAAAGGAGCAGAATAATGGAGCTCTGAGGGATTATAGCAGAGTCAGCAGACATGAGTGAGGAAGAGTGATGCTCCCACGAGCTGTCTGCCATCCATCAGCGGCTCGGTGACGTCCTGCAGCCTGCTCCGCTTGATGTTTTCCATAGAGCTGATGAGCGGTGAGGGCGGTAAGTGTGAATCGCACCTAACTTTGGTGGATGCAGATCAGTCTCTGCACAGAAGCTGCAGTTAATTCTGCAATGGCTGAATGACTGTGTTATTTTTGTTCTACTCTTCTTTCTTTGTAGTTGTAGTTCTTGTAGTTGTTTAGTGAGTCTCTTTCTGACTGTTTTACATCTGGCAGTGGCTCTTTGGTGTCTCTTTCCAGCCACATACAATTTGTAAGTTATGTCTAATTGCTTCCATTTCACATCCCTTTTCATTAGTTTTGTTAGCAGACAGCATCCATTTTGGGTCCTTTTGTGTCTCTTTGCAGTCATTTCCTGTGTCTGTGTTGGTTTGCATCTCAGTCTCTCATTTTGAGTTTCTTTCTAGTTGCTTCGAGCTGTTTTTACACATGCACTGCAGCCCTGATTTTGCCAAGCATTACGTGACTAATGTGCGACACTTTTGGATCAGGCATTCAACGATCTTTAACCCGCCAGCTCCCAAAGTCCATGTGATGTCTGATTTTGCCCTTCTAAAAATACAAGACTATTTTCTTCTCTTATTCTTTGGTTATTTTTTATTATATTAATACATTCCCATACAGTTTGTTAAGAAAGTTTTAGGCCTGTTTTCTGAGCTCACGAAAGGCTGTTTGTAAGATATATAGCCAGACTAAAAACATGATTTTATCGAATGCATTACTGCAGATTAAACTAACCAACAAGATATAAAGTATTAAAAATAATCAGAAAGAATTATCAGAACTTGAAGCATCTGCAGCAGTAAAATGACCAGACCAGTCTCATAACAAAATCGTCATGAAAAAGCAATCTGTCACATTTTTTTCATGTCAGTGAGCAAGAAATTTAGAAGTGACGTATTTCAATAGGAACTATTTTTCATGTCAGAAGCATCTATTTTGTCCAGACATCACCATGGAAACAAGAAAACAAGGCTTTTCAAAGAAGTGGCCCCTGTTGTATTTTAACCCCAACTGTGTTATTTTTCTAAACCTAACCCAGCAGGTTTTAATGCCTAACCTTAACCAAGTGATATATTTTTTACTTTTATTTAAAATGATACAAATGATGTGTGAAAGTCTGTGATGTGTATGACTCAAACTTGGGTCTCTGGCATGAACAACGAAATGATTCAATCCAACACCCCTCCAACCTCCAAACCATGTTTTTGCCTTTTAAAAGTGGAAAAGATTCATTTTGCATACATGGACACGGATCATTGAGAGCAGACAGATGAAAAATATTGGGAAATTTGTGGTGAAGAACCAAAAGAAACTGTAAAATGCATGTCCAGAAACATGAATCAAAAGATTAGAGGATAAGACTGTTTCACAAACTGCCAAGAGGCTGTGTGTGAATGCGGCAGTAATATTAATCCATATGACAGTAAAACACCGTCAGGGGACATCAGAATAAGCTTTTATTTTTGATACTTTAATTAAAATGGGTGTGGTATTAGGAATCTAAAGAATTCCTCCTGAAAACAACAACAATCCTACGGACTTATCAGCCCTGAAGGAGAGCAAAATAGGTGAAGACCAGGCAGAGTGCAGCAAGATGCAAGAGAGGGACTTTCAGCACAAGAAAGACAGGCAGCACAAAATCACAAAACTGTATCTTCTAGTCCGACCTAGTTTGTCTCGTTGGTGTGTGAAACAGCTGAATAACTCATTAAGGTGATCTGATAGAGGGACGGTTAAATAAAACACACGCTAAGAAGAAGCTCTGACTGTGGGTGAGATGTGATATCCTGTCAGTGTTTTCAAGGTCATGCTATTCAACTCTTAGGAGTCATTTTGAGTTTCTATAGTTGGTTTAAGTTTATTTATCCTTCCCTGACTAGTGGGAGAAGATTGTGAAGAGATGGGAGGTGAGCAGAGGTGTCGTATCGTCCTCTCAGCATTTTACAGACGACATGCTATTCCACTTCACCTGACAATACGCCAGCTCCTGTTAACAGCTTTCCCTTCCTGACCCCTTTTTTTCTTCCATTTAGCCTCCATCGTGCAGTTTTCAAGTGTCTTTCTTTGCCTCTTCTCTCTTTCCATTTCATGTGTGACAATGCATCCTCCATTAAGTCTTTATAGGTTGATGGAAATGTCATAAGGGCATTGAGACGACCATACATCACCCTATTCACCCTCCTCCTCCTTTTGCTGAGCTTTCATTTTCCTTTGCCTTTCTTCTCCCAGTCTGACACAATGCAGAGGAAGAGTCACCGCTTCACCTGCTGCAAACAGCAAACCTGCCCTATCTAGCCATCATGTCTACATATTCACACAGGAAGCTGCAATAATCTGTCCTCACCACAGAAGCACAGCAGCTCATGATCTGCATGTAAGTGAAGGATTTCCACTCTGTTTCTCCTCACATCCACAGCACCTTGAGGGGGATCCAGGCTGCCGTATATTATCGCAGCGCCAATGCACATCAGCTGCAGGGAAGCAGGGAAGTAGGGAGATCTGCTTATTTTGGAGCAATTTTGATAAGCAGGAAGAATCACCCCCCCCCCCATTTCCTGGAACTGCAGCATAGTCACCTTGGAGGCTGTGGAGGTGTAATAGGAAAAGGAACAGTGTCAGGTGGAGAAATAAGTGTGTGTTAGCCGAGCGGAGCACCCGCTGGTTCCCCATTCTCCGCCCTGTCCCCCTTATCACATTACAACTCAGATAGATGGTACCCGAACCCCCAGAGGTAAAGGATTAATTTGTTTAAAGCTCTGCAGACTGCTTTCACTGACCTTGGCTGGATAGGGAAAAAAAGAAGAGGAGAATGATTTTCCTCTCATGTTTCTGTCCTGCAGGGAGAGCAAAAAGATTAAGAGAAAGAGGGGAGTTATATCTCTCCTTTCAGAAAGTGAAATCTCAAAGTGCTGCAGCCACTGGGCTGTCTCAGAAAATACATCTAGTTTGCATAACTAGCATGCAAAGCTCATGATTTCACCATCAGCAAACTGCCGCCAGTCTGAGCTTATATCTCCACATTTAATTTGTTTCGTAAAGACAATATCACATGCAGGGAATTACTTTCACAATGTACAGGTTTTTTTTTTTTTTTTTTATCTCTCTACTAGAAGAAGGATATACACACATGCAATTTCACAGTCATGTGAAAAAGAAAGTTTTCACAGGTCTCTGTGAGTCCGGCCTTACTGCTTCCACAAGAATTAAGAGGGTAAGTAGCAGCCAGGTTCTGCTAATCAAATGCACTTGATTAACTGATCATCAGTAAGTAAGAGCACCTCTATAAAGAAAAAAATTGGCAGTGTGCAGGTCTGAAGCATTCAGGTGTGTGTTAACACAATGCTACAATCTTCCCAGCAGTGGACGTCCCAGCAAATTCACCCCAAGGTCAGACCATGCAGCTCTCAGAGAAACCGCAAAATCCATCCATCCAAACTCCATCTCAGACTCTACAGGCCTCAGTTAGCATGTTAAAGGGCAAAGTTCATGACAGTAAAATTAGAAAAAAGACTGAACGAGTACAGCTCGTTGGAAGTGTTCCCAGGAGAAAGCCTCTCCTCTCTGAAAAGAACATGGCAGCACGGCTTAGGTTTGCAGAGCTGCATCTGAACAAACCACAAGACTTCTGGAACAGACGAGACCAAAGTGGAGATGTTTGTCCATCATGCACAGCAGCAGCAAAAACCAAACGCAGCATATCAGCACAAACACCTGATATCAATTGTCAGCACGGTGGTGGAGGGCTGATGATTTGGGCACCTTGCAGTCACTGAATCATCCATGAACCCCTCTGTATACTAAAGTATTCTAGAGTCAAATCTGAGGCCGTCTGTCCCACAGCTAAAGCTCGGCCCAAACTGGGTCATCCAACAGGACAATGATCCCCAGCACAGGACAGGAAGCAATGACCCAGTCAAAGTCCAGACAGCAACCCAACTGAGATACTATGGTGGGACCTTCAGAGAGCTGTGCATAAACGAATGCTGCAAACCTCAATAAACTGAAGCAACACTGTAAAGAAGAGGGGGGCAAAATTCCTCCACAACGATGTGAGAGACTGATAAAGTCATACAGAAAATAATTACTTCAAGTTATTGCTGCTTAAGTGGTTCTACTATTGAATCAGGGGGTGTACTTGCATTTTTAGTCCCATGACTGCATGTCTGAGCATGACTGTCCTGCAGTGCACAGAGGCAGTCTGCATACAGAGGAAACAAAACCAATCACAACCTCCATTTTAAACTCTAATAAGGATAGTGTAATTGTATATATGTGTGTGTGTGTGTTAAAGTTGTGCATGTTTATGTATCCTGCATATTTAAAAAACAAAATCCACAATTTTTGGATACTATATGGTGCAAGTATAACCTCAGAAAACAGCCACAGAGATTGTACAAGACAGACTTAGCTTCAGGGTCTACAAAGTGAAGCCAACACAGGAGTGCCTTAAGGCTCTGCATTCTTTCTAATGGCCAACAGGGGGCAACTGAAAAAGAAGTACAGTCTTATATTTGTCTACACTGATCTGTAAGTAGGGCAGAATGGTGTGATTTTTTGTTTTTGCAGTTTTCTCAAAATGAGATATCCAACAGAAAAAATCATATAAGTATAAAAAAAACAGTTTTGACCCAACACATTAAATATGACAAAACTGCACGTGTTGTGTCAACAGATGAACCCAACGACAGACAGAATATGGTCTGAATGAGTGCTAATAACTGAAAATATCCACATGTAGCAGGCACATACATGCACACACACATTAAATCTCCATCACTCCTCCTCATTTATTAATCCCGTCACAAGCCCGTGTGATGAGCATGCTCTGCAGAAGGTGTGGCTGTCAACATCAATAAGGGCCTTCCAGTTTGAGGGGCCATTAATACCAAAGTAGCCACTCGGCATGTTGTCAGATATGAATTATGGTTTGCATAACAAATCATTTCACCGCCTGACAGATATTCCAGCGTGTGCATGGGGCGGCGGCTCGGGTTGCAGGACTTCGCTCCCATCAGCGGGCCCGCCGGCTGATCAAAGCTGAAGTTAAGAACCACAGAGCGGTGAATTGGCAGAGCGGATCCTTCCTCGTGGATGACACCTTGTTCTGCAGCCACAGAGAAGATAATACAGGGAAAGGTTACGTGCCATGGTGACGGAATGAATCGCCAGCCGTCATAAACAGTTAGTCTCCCACAGCTGTGATATGATGATTTTTTTTCTCGTCACCCCCACGGGTCGCTGACCTCATCTTTCACTGATGACGTCTGTGTGGCAAAAGCAATTTGACCAGAAAACAACAGCTGGTATCTCCTGTAATTTTTCACGTCAATCTTGCCACCAAACAGGGGCGATTTATCAGCTCTCACAAACAAGACAGTCGGTTTCAATTCAATTTTATTTATATTTTTAAAAACCACCAGCTCAGAACAACAGTCACCTCAAGGTGCTTTATATTGTAAGGTAAAGACCCAACAATACCTAAGAGAGAACCCCAGTGATCAGATGATCTGCTATCCAACAGAACCAGGCTCAGGTATGGGAAGTCCACAAGTCTGTAGCCTCATAACTAAAGAGTGGTTAGAGGTCACCTGATCCAGCCCTAACTATAAGCTTTATCAAAAAGGAAAGCTTTAAGCCTAATCTTAAAAGTAGAGAGGGTGTCTGTCTCCTGAATCCAAACTGGGAGCTGGTTCCACAGAAGAGGGGCCTGAAAGCTGAAGGCTCTGCCTCCCATTCTACTTTTAAATATCCTAGGAACCACAAGTAAGCCAGCAGACTGAGAGCCAAGTGGTCTGTTGGGGTGATATGGTACTATGAGGTCTTTAAGATAAGATGGGGCCTGATTATTCAAGACCTTGTATGTAAGGAGAAGGATTTTAAATTCAATTCTGGATTTAACAGGGAGCCAATGAAGAGAAGCCAATATGGGAGAAATATGCTCTCTCTTTCTAGTCCCTGTCAGTACTCTCGCTGCAGCATTTTGGATCATCTGAAGGTTTT
>VUQS01028331.1:0-17639 GCA_015108495.1 Heterochromis multidens | reverse complement strand
CAAAAGCTCACCTTTAGAGCAAAACAAACAACCGAGTTTGGAGTTTCACTCCACAGACAGCCTATCAGAGCAGAAACCTTTCCTTAGTTTAAAGCATCACCAACTTGCTGACTTCAACATGAACTTTGAGTGTCTTTTAACAATGACTATTTTATTTTGTTTTTGGTCTGAATGCAAATTAAGATGCAACTCTCATTTTAAATAATGATACTGGAGCATTTGCCTTACCATTTGCACACTGTTGCATTTAACCAATCAAACGTGTGTTAATATAATTTTACCACATGAAAGCATGAGATCCAATGTCTTGTATCCACAGCTCTCCATAGAAGTGCTTCTGAGTCTATAAATTATCTTTCACTGACACTTACTCACTTTATCACTTTATCAACACTTTATCAGATTGATAAAACAGGCAATTTTACCACAGATTATATGTAAAAGATAGATGTAGTCTCTGAGTCTGAAAACTGGAACCCGTATGGAAGTATCATATATCAGCATTCTTTTCAATAGCCAGCAGGTGGAGACTGCTCTAGCTGCAAAAAGAAGTAGACTGTATAATTGTCTATGAGATACTTCCCACTCACTAAGGTCTCTGTCACGTGCCATTTCAAAGTCACTACTGCACTACTGAGTCCACCTTTTATGAAATTTCTATGAAATTTAACAGTCCCATGTCCTTGAAGGGCTTTAGTGATGCTACTTGGAACATCTGGAGATGTATTTTTTTCAGAACAACCATCTAAATTTGGACCAAAATCCTAAACAAAGTAAATGATCTAACAACCAGCTAGCAAGCTGTAGTCTCTTTGGCAGTAATAATGACTTTGAACACTTTTCATTGCCTGAGGAGACCACAGACTTAAAGTATAAACAAGGCAAGTTACAAATTGGTACATGCAAAAAAAACTTCATTATCGATGGGTTTCTCAAGTGTTGAAGGAAGCTTTGTCAAAATGTTCTTTGGCAATGCTGCACAATCTTTTAACTGACAAAACAAACACTCAAGGCTCCTCTTGCTTATGTTATAGGTCTATTCCATGTCATTACTAGTTTTTTTATGACTACTGTAGTGATGCTCAAACAGCTGCCTTATCACTGAAACTTTAAAAGCAGAAGTTACATTTTGTGGTTAGCAGGGGGTTTCAGGAAAGCTCTTTTAATGAGATGTTCAGTTAATAATTTAATTTCTTTCTCAATGACCTCCTGGCAACACTTTCAAAACTCCCACAGCTCGTGGGTGGGTCACAACACTGACTTAAAAGAAAAAAATCCTTAGCATTAACTTCAGCTCTGTGTGAAGTGAGATGGGACTAATCTCACTTCTCCAGTTTACCTCAGATTACCTTGCACCCTTGTCTGGGGGATACTTATTTGTACTTTTGTGGTTTGTACCAATCTTTAGGCTCTCTGGCGATATTTTTACAGTTTAATGTAATGGAAAAATTAACTTAAAAAAAAGGTAAAATGGGGTATGCATTTTATTTATTTTGCATATTATTATTATTCATACTAATATGTACCTTCTATTGCTTGGAAACATCTTTTTGTTCCCTGAGAAGGTACACATAGTTACAAGGTCCACTAGTAAGCCCTATGGGATGCATTCATATAGACTGTACCTCTTGGAACCGAAATTGAGCATGTTGTATTGGACATTAGCATTACAGTGAACAGCTTATGATGAACTGAGGTGTATTGCAAACAGAAAACACATTAAACACAAAAAACTGGAGGGCAGTCCAGAATGATCAAAGTGTTGTGAGAAAAAATGTGAAGAGAGAGAGAGAGAGAGAGAGAGAGAGAGAGACTGGGGGGATTTTTTTAACAGCAACTGCATTTGTGATTGATTTTCATTTCACGTTCCATCTCACACACTCTTCTTGCAGTGTGTGGGACTTCAGGACTATTGAAAGAGATTTTGGTTTACCCACACTTCGATGACAGTCTTCACTGTCCCTGACTGTCACAGAACCAAGACCAGCTTCCATATAAAGAAGTTCTTGTTTAATCCAACCTTTTTTTTTTTTTTTCAAGGAGTGAGTATTTATGATGCATTTTATGGCTTCTATACACTTATTCATTTATGAGAAGTTTTATTACTGCACCTCTTTTAACTTTGTGCAAGTCAACTCTTTCTGCAAGGCACTGGTCATTAAGTCACCAAATTAGTCCATGTGGAAGAGAGAGAAGAAAAGTTCAGAGCCTCTGCTCAGAGTGCAGTGACCTTCGAACCTCGGCCATTGCACACTTGAGTGAGTGTGACTGTGTGTGACAGCGCGGGGTTAACCAGAGAATGCATGAAGTCTGCTGGTACCTTGGATAATTGAGCCATTTGTTGCAAGGTCACTGCAGAGCAAATCAGCCCCCCCCCCCAAACCCCATGTGTTATCTATAGCCATGACCAAAGCAACCAAGTCAGGGTTTGTTGGCATGTGTACAAAAATAATTTGTTTTAGTCATTTTTCATCTTTGACACATAGAGTAAAATTCTTGGAACAACACAGATGTTTTATATTTCTACTGAAGGATTTATAGTCAGCTTAGAATTATCATTTAACCTAACATGCATATCTTAGGCTGCAGGCCCAGGACCTTCTGGCAACAGTGCTAACCACTGTACCACCAGAAATGCTTTTCATTTAACTTAAATAAATAAGGAAACAGTAAAACCTTGAAATCCAAGTGTAAAATTCCTATTTACCTAATTGCCTTTTATATTTGGCCACATATAGACTGTCTACTTTTTTCTGAGAGAAAACCCTCTGTACAGAGTAGATAGATATATTTATTATAAAAAAATATTATAGGGAATGTTACTTTACAAATGCACTTACCTGCAGTTTGTTGTAGAAATGAAATAATCCTTTTTAATATAATCTAATTTTTATCCAGATTGGGTGTGGTGGCCGCATTTGTAGCCACATAACCTTTAAATTGTGTAACTGTTTTCGAGAGAGTGTCCTGGGCTTACATAGGCAGCATTAACCTAGCATGATTTTCAACAGCAGGAGAAACCAGAGCTCCCAAAGAAAACCCACACAACCATGGGGAGAATATACAAACTCCACACTGAAGCGCAATACCCATGTCTGAACCCAGGATCCTATTGCTGTGAGGCAGCCACTGAACCACTGTGCTGCCTGTGTTAAAGCCTCAGTGATACAGGCCTAGAGACCACTCGGCGACCCCCTGGCAACCTCCGGTCACCAAGGAAAAATATGTATTCCTCGACTGGTTGGAGAGTGGTTGCTGGAAGTTGCTGGCTGTCACCAGGTGAAAAGAGGGTGCTGTACCAAAAACTGCCTTGTGACTGCTTTGGTCGCTATCAGATTGCTGTGGCCACCCATACTGTGCATGAAAGATGCTGGCATGCCTGCAAACACCCGCCATTTATTCTGAGCTGTTAGTGCCACTTGAAAAACTGAGATGCAAACCGGAAACTGAGAACATTCACCTGCAAAGTAAAAACTGTGCCTTACCACTGCCCATTTCAACACATTTCAAAAGGTGCAGCTTTTACTTTGAAGGTAAATATTCTGTTTCTGCTTTGCATCACGCTTTCACAGTTTTGCCACCACTTTGCGAGTAGTTTGCGAGTGTTTACATGTCTTCCATGAAACTTACTCGCAAACATGGCAATCTGCTAGCAACCAAAGTAATTACAAGGAGGTTTTCGGTGTAGCAACGTGTACCTATTTGAGACCACTTTCACCCTAGCGATTGCCGGCAACCTCCAGCAGCCACTCACCAACTGGTCATTGAATGCAGATTTTTCCCTTCAGATCGGTGGTTGCCAGATGGTCACTGACTGGTCTCTAGGCCTGTGTGCCTGGGGCCCAAGTTATTGTTTTCATCTTTTTGTGTCATACCTATCTCCACTTTAGATTCATCTATTTAAAGATGGGTTCTGCAGTTATGTAAAAGATCAGACAAACTCTTGTTTTCGCAAGAGTAAAGTGTAAAGAGGAAAGCCTGGTGAAACTTTGCTGTAATTGTCTTTATGGCGTCAGCAAACATAAACTGCAGTTTAAACAATCACTGCTACGGTAATAAAATCCCACAGTGCAGCTCCTCTCTAAACACAGAAGGAAACTCTGAGTGAAAGTCAACAAATTCAAGACAAACTTGGTTTAATTTCTTTAATTTCACAAAATCCTGTTTAATTAAACATTTTTTCCACTGACAGTCATAAACAAACAGCGCTGTCTGTTTGCATTTACTCAAAAAGACAATAAAATGGAATTCTGTGCACAGATTTGGGGTAAAGTGCACATCCTTGCGCAAGCCTGGCTTTTTGTCAGTATTTGTCAGAATTGTAACTACTCTCCAAAACTCTGGTGGAGACCGTGGCAATTTAAAGAAAGCTGCAGGAAAAACCAAATGGACTGATTTTCTGTTAAAACTTTTCAGTTTTGCTGCTGTGCAGCCTCTGTGCTTCATTAGTCTGCCCCTTTTTGTAAACATGTTGGTGTTCTAACCATCACTGAACCAAACATCAAAAGGAAGCTTTTCAAATTAACCTTGTACCTTTCCACCATTTTGATTTTCACCCAGTCTTTTAATTTGGAGCAATCTATTTGTTTCCTGGCATGACTGAAAAAAAGGATGAAACAAATATGCATTTCATTACTCAAAGCTGCACTGGATTCAGCTACTTGTCAACATAAACACTAAAGCAATGACACTTCTGAGACCACAGTGCACCAAACTGTCCTTAAGGAATGGGTAGACACTTTTATGGAGTTTAATTTGAATGCTTCCTGTTCCATCTGCAAGGAGAAAACTGCCATTCTAGAGGAATGCAATCTCAAGCAGCATGGCTCCACTAAATATGCATGGAGTTGAGATAGAATGGCTTCAGTGGCTTCAGTAATTTATTATATTTGCTACTCCTATTTTATATACATTATTAAATGAATCATTTAATAACCATCTTTATTTTACTGAGCACTCAGCAAGTCATATTTAGGGCTTCTAACACCTCAGAATTCAGAAAAGAGGAGAAAAAAAGGATGCCTGTAACTTGTTCTGTGGTGGTGGTGATGATTATGTAACAGAAACACAACCAGATGATATTTTTAAACTCGGTCCTGTGCAGAGGTAGGGAAACAAACAGCTCACTCACCTCTATTGTCTCCTTCATCAGATTTGTCATTAATGATGCACAAACTGTATGAGCTGTTTTATGGTGTTCGCAAGTCGATCTCCATGTCCCAGATTTCTGGAGATGACAAATAGATACATATTCCTGTTGCTTTGGAATCAATAATGAATAAGGAGTTATGAATTTACAATGAAGCAGCCGAGGTGCTTTTGGCAGGTTGGTGAAGACAGTGGCTGAACTAATTTATTCATTTTGATTAGCACACTCCTTCTTTACATAATTAAATTGATTGGCTTTGTCATTTAGTTGTTTTGTTTAATTATTTGGTAGCTTCCACCCAAATAGTCACATTAAGGCTTAACAAACAGAACATTAGAGATGAGGTAGTTTATAGACCACAGCCATGGTAGCAGCTTTGTGAGGAAGTACTGTACTGATGTACAGTACTACTGTACTGTACTAATGCTAACATACTTACAGTGACAGTGTTAACAAGCTAATGTTAAACACCAGTAATGTTTATCATGGTTATTACTTTGGTTTAATGTGTCTCCATACCATTATTTGCCACTTAAAACTAAGTATGGCTGAGGCAAATAGGAATGATTCATTTTGCACAAGTCGTCCAATTAAGCAATAATGTCTGCTGTTTCTTCCTATCATTTGAAAGTGTTTCTGATATGATATATAAACTATTTTGTTCTGTTTAGGAGATTATAATTTCGGATACCTTCATAACACTGACTCTGCACATTTAAAAAAACAAGTGCTTTTTAATGTGAAGCCAAGAGGTGGTGGCCAAGAAAAAGTGGAGTGACTCCTGTCTCACTATTATCAGTGTGCCACAGCACAACACCAACTTTATGCACGTTTCTGAGGCAAGACAAGTGTTGATAATACTGAAGCATTTCACCTGAGGATGAGACAGGCTTAAAAAGGTCAGGGTTTGGAATGAAATTCACCCTTTTGCAAGTGCCAGTGTTAGAAAGCTCCATTTCTTAGCTTACATACTGAAAATTCTACCAAATTCAAAGGTGACAAAATCATCAAGCATGCAGTCATTCCCATGGCTGCCAGATGCCATTTTCTTAAAAGCACAACTATATGTTGTAATATAACATTGAACAAATAAATATTTTCCTCAGATGATGATCAAATAAGAGTCATCAAATAGTTCTGAATGGAACCTTGATGTCTGCACCATACTTTAATGGCAGTCCATCCAACAGATAAGGAGAAATTCTTCAATGAATCAAAAATGTTAGCCTGTTAGTAGTACTAACAGTTAGGGGACCAACAGAGTCATTAAAGCTTATACATTTTCTGGAAGCAATAAATATCTGAAACAGTTTTTGTTCATATGTATATGTATATATCCAATCTATGCATACTGTATCACTCAAGGTGCTAATTGTAAACATCATTCAGACTTTACAAATTGATCTCCACGTTAAACTCTCCTGTACTAACATTACCTGTCGGTCTCAGATTCCTTGTCTGAGACGGACAGGGAAACTCACCTTTTGGTTTTAATTCTTGCAAAGTGGTTTAGGTAATCTGAGCTAAACTGCTCATGTTTCTAGGTCAGTTGTGCTTTGTTGAAGTGATGCTACCATGTTCAGATAGCAGCCATTATTTTGGAGAACACAAGGGGATTCAAATTGATGGAAATTATGGACAAAACTATATATTAATATTCAAATATCTAAAGAAAAACAAAAGAAAAAAACTTTTTGTGAATGCATTTTATTTAGTCTTTTTTCATTTAAAATAACTCCTGTAACTAGAACCTGTAAAAGGTTTTTCCATCTTTTTTTGAATGCCCATGACAAAAGACTGATTTATGTACCTGACAAACTTAGTAATTATGGGAAGTCGAGGTACTGCTGACAGTGACAGAGAAGGAAACAGCCTGCAGGCAAGGGGAAAAAAACAAGGAAAAACCTTTTCTTTTATGCAGGGTACACAGACCTGGGAAGTTTATTGTGCCACTTCTAAACACACACACACACACACACACACACACCCTCAGATGGTCTCTGGAGACATAAATATTTCAGAGAGTTGTTGTTAGTTTCAGTCTGCTGGGCTGGACAAGCCCGTAGCAAAAGAGCATAAACCAGAGTAGATGCACACAAGTTCATGACCCATATAGATGAAATAAAATCAATAAAAGCAATCTGGCCTAAAGATTTTATGTTTTCTTGCATCAAGCGGAAGTCTTTTGGGGAATTATAAAATTTAGAAAATTAATATGAAATCTTAATATATCAGGACAGGTTGGTTTCTTTATGTGCCAACTTTTCCTTTTGCTATTTTCTGTGCTGAAAGTTGATTTTTCTCAGCTCTGCTTCAGTTTGACCTTTGACTCCAATTAAATCAATTAGCTTCATTAGCTTCATGAAGATGCCAGATGTTTAGTCACAACAGCTTCAGTAATTATTCAGCTCAGTCTGTCCTTTACTTAAATACATTTTGCAGTAATTATTTTATCTTGGGTGGAGTTTTTTTCTAATAAAAGCGTATCCCCCCTCATCATTGTATTAGATGAATATAAACTGAAATTAAACAACTTCCCACAAAATGTCACACAAATTTAATGTGAAGAAAAAGAAAGATTTTAATAGCAAGAATGAACTTAATAGATGTAAGATGAATGTTTCTGCAATGCAATTTGCAGGCCATAAAGCATGATAATTGGAAAAGATTCAAAAGATGACATTTTAATTTTGTCCTCTTCTTCTTAGCAGACATATTACAATTTCCACCTAAAAAATACCGAAGTATGCTTCCAAGCTACTGACATATTTATCACCACATCCCTCTGATCTGAGGAACGCTGTGCTGTGAAACACAACATAATTTTCCGCTTTCAAATGTCATGCAGCTCAGTAGCCTTGAAACTGCCATGTGTGCTCCCTCATTTTCCAAGGGGTCACTCATCTGAATCATGCAGTTTGCCTGTCAGCTGTTTGTGTATAAGCCTGAGGACAGTGAGCAGGGAAGACTTGTCCAATCTGACAGGGGAAAAAAAAAACGTATTCACCCCAAAGAGCTTTGGGCTCTTCTTATTGTAATGCACCATTTTCTAACATGTTTGCAACAAGCAAAGAAAGATATATTTCATGATGGATTCATTATTTGACAGCAAGAAAGTAGTCTGATGAAAAACGTTTTTTGGAGCATAAAAGTCGCAAAACCGAAAGGAAAAAAATCACACATAATATTAAGCAAAATGCTGAACATTCAAATTATACTTCCACATATTTTTCAGATTCATAGGATGTAAAACATACTCTATACAGACACAGCCACAAAAATACATCTGTCTACAGTCAGGTCAGTCACAGCTTATACATTTAAGGTGAGTATCAAAGTTCTTTTATACTGACCATAGACAGTGTAAAAGATGAATGTGATGTCACCCGTTTGGACTTCACATTTTTAAGCTTCAAAGTAGTATTTTGGTTGCCGCCATACTGGTTTTTTGAAGCCACACTTTAGCTTATGTGGATTTGAGGGTGGAATGATAATTTATGATTCATAAACATTCCATCCATTCTCTTCCGCTTAACCAATTCAGGGTCGCAGGGGGGCTGGAGCCTATCCCACCTGCCATAGGATGAGAGGCAGGGTACACCCTGGACAGATCGCCAGTCTGTCACAGGGCAGACAAGAGATAGACAACCATTCACACTCATGGGCAATTTAGATTCACCAGTTAACCTAACCCCTCTAACTGCATGTCTTTGGACTGTGGGAGGAAGCTGGAGTACCTGGAGAGAACCCACGCAAACACGAGGAGAACATGCAAACTCCACACAGAAAGGCCCAGGCCGCTGGCCAAATGTGAGGCAACAGTGCTAACCACTGCGCCACTGTGCTCCCCCATTCATAAACTGTATAAAATGTAATTAGTACTAAGTAATGGACTAATAAAGCACTAGAATTTCATTCACTGAAATTGACAGACAAACTTCTTGAATGGTCTTAACCACACAGCAAGCTGTACTAATAGTCAGATGATCCAATAGAAATGCTCCAAAAGACTCCAACAGCAACAAGTGTTTGGTGTAATGCTTTACTGTAATTACATTACATTTTTCAGTAATGAAGTAATGTAATGCGTCATTGTACTAAATTCAGTAACTGCATTACAGTTACAATTATGTTGTTACTTGTGTTACAAAGGTTATTCAGTTATCTGCACACCGAGTGGATAGAAAAGGGGAAAAAAAACACCAAACAAACAATTTTCTTCCTGCGCACTTGCACTAAAATCAGCTTATTTCAGTTTGTGTGCCAGGAGTAGGAAAATGGTGGATTGGTCTACCGCTTTTGAGGAGTGGCGATATGGACATCACTTTTATTTTTATTGCGCAAAAGCATCCAGCTTCCATTTCTTCCTGTGCATGTTTCTATAGTAGAATCACTGTGGCGATCGTTTTGGAGTCTGCTTGGGCTGGGTTTCATCTTTGCTTTGTGTTGTCGGTTTTGTGTTCATATGTAAAAATTATCTTTAATAATAATAATAATAATAATAATAATAATAACTCAATTGTCCAAATAGAAGAGTTAAAAAAAATTATCCCACACAGAGTTGTTATGAAGGGGGAAACTATCCATAGAGGCCAAACCATTTTGCCCCAGGCTTTAAATATGCTTTTTCATAATGTAAACTTGGGCATTTTAACATGGGAGTCTATGGGGACTGACTGAAGTGTACATTAGAAGAACTGCAGTTTTTCCCACATCTGTGTTGGCTTCATTTTTCAGCTTTGAAGGCTCCTCCTTGTCTTATTGAATGCAGCTCCCTGAATGGCCTCTTGATGCTGTCTGCTGCCTCAGGTTCTTTAAGTCACTGAACTGGACCTCTCAACACTTTTGTGATGTTGGTACAACTTTTTAAATTAAATTATTTGAAAAATAACATGGATTACTGTGTAGTTTATTATACTGACAACCCATCAAAGACATCTGTACTTTGGTGAGTAGTATTTGGTACTTTAGTTTGGTGAGTAGTCTGTATCTTGAGGATGCACTTTGACAACCAAGGTTGCTAGTGTTAGCTGATAACTTAATACTCCACCCTCTCATCCAAAATTTGGTGTCTTCTGGATGAGTTTTCAAGCAGAATGGGTGATGTCACTCTGACCTTGTCCATCTTTAACATGCAGTGAATGAGTTTACTTCTGTTGAGCCTGGCAAGCATTAAGGAGGGCATTTTTTATTTTGCAAAATCCTCTCAAATTAAACAAGATATCAACATGAATTCATAAAACAATACAGTGGACACATTTTGAAACAACTTTTGGAAGCCAGATGTAATATAATGGTAGGTTTTGGGGAAAAGCACAAAACAGAATGCAATCATTGCAAAAATGCATTTAAAAAACATATTTCAGAGGATGTATTATGAATTTCTATTTCTTCTCCTTGAACAAGCGACCTGCTGACCTGAGGTCAATTAGAACTGTGTCTACATTCAAAAACAAACTTAAAACTTTTTATGCTCACAGGCTTACACTTAGTAACTGTGGGTGTATTTTATTTCTTTGTTAAAATTTGTTTTATTTTTATTGCCTTAAGGCATAGTAGAAGTTTTTATGTTTTTATCTTTTATGTTAAGCACATTCAGTTTATGTGTAATGAAATGTGCTATATAAATAAAATTGCCACCGCCATTGATATGAGGAGCGATATCAAAGACTGACAAAGGATTGATTTCTTTTGTCAAAGTTTAAAAAGCTGACAGTACTGGTATTCCTTTTTTCTTTTCATTCATTGTACAATAAAGCATTTTTAGGGACTCCATTATCAACAAACATGATTTAAGTTAGATTGATTTTTCACAGTGAATTTTCTTGCCTGGTGACACACAAAGACATATTGTATACAAGCAGAGCTGAACACTCTTTTGAATGGAGCATGTGCCACCACCAATCATTTAAATGAAATATTATTCTATAAATAAATGGACACACTAATTGGCTGTGAATGCTACCAATGTACATGCCAGGTTTAATCTGTTCTCGCACAGCTTATTATCGCTCAAAGTAACAGAAATTGATCATGCATTCAAATTATTTCAGCACTTTGTGACTCATGAGCACACACACACAAACACATACACACACCGAATACTCTTGGAGTACCAGCATTGCCCCATCCTGTGATTGCAAATTAGCGCTTACAGGCCTGTAGCTTCGGGTTCCATGATTGCCAATTATGTTTTACTCAGCCTCTATTCAGAGACTGAGTGGAGTGCTGTTGCATGAGTTATCACGGTCAGCATCCTCATTGTTCATTATTGCCACATTATCATTCTGGGTGGTGAATTATTGATTTTGCTTGTCATTGTGTAGAAATCATGCCCATAAATATTACACAGTATTTGTTCTGCAGGGACATGTACGGGCATTTTGATAGGTGGTAGCTGAAATCTTAAAAAGGGCCCCCTGCCCCAGTAGTAATTTCTATTGTCCTCATTCTGATGTCAGTGATAATTCAGCAAACAAAATATCCCACTAGGACACACACATTTATCTCTCATATGTATGCACACACACATTCACATTTTCTGCTGTAGGACTGATGTATTGAAATATTTTCCACTGCAGACACTTACATACTTACATTTTCAGGCACATATGGTGGATTTTTTTTTTTCTCTATTTAACATTGTTTAATATTTACTGGATCATTAAATGGTCTTTAACCTGCCTGTTCCCAAAGTCTGCATGGTGTCTGATAGTGTGCATTCACAGCTAGCGAGTGGTTAAATCAAACAGAGCATTGCCATTAGTAAGAACCCATTAGAATTGGGCTATCTCCTGTTGTGTGCCACATACGAGAAAGGACAAGTTCTGACAATGTCTGGACCAGATTCTCCTGACATTGTCCCTCCTGACACCATTTCAGTCAAACATACAAAGCACCACAATAACCAGAATTTAGAGATAAGTTGTTAAACCACTCCAGAGAAGAAGAGACACAAAACAAAAAATCATGGACCAGTCCAACTCAATTTTCTAGAGCAAACCTAGTACTCTCTAGCCAAACCCCAATCACCAAACATGCGTCATCATGTTCTAAATAACAAGGTGGAGAATATTTGTGAATATACACAAAAGCAGGAACAATTATGGCAGCTCAAGTTGTTCTGGCCTCCTGAGGACTATGACTTGGACTGGTTGATATTTAGTTGACAAAAAGACAAAAGAATTGCTGTAATTATCTGAATTCAGCAGATTGGGGAGTGTGGATAGAAGTAGATCTACACAACAAGCACAGTGTGGAAAAAAAAGAGAAGAAACGGCATGCAGCTTTGCAGTTTTCCTATGGGGAGGAGTGAGCTCGTAACTTGGCTCCTGCTGATACTGGAATGGCAGGCAGATTGGAGAGTACTAGTGTTTTGCTAAGCACTCTCTTAGAACTGCCACACATGTGCTTTTGCATTAAAAAAAACTCCAGGCCTAGGGCTTATTTTTTTAATATCTAAGCTATGTAACTAAAATGTTTTAGTGCTAGGTGACAATTTACATTCTAAATTTTGACACAAACAAGAGAGAGTCTGCAGCCAAGCATAGCGGTTCTTTGAGGTAGAGCCTAAAGTTAGCATGCTAAAATGCTCACAATGACAATGTTATGTTGATATTTGGTGCATAATGTTAACCAGTGTCACTATTTAACATCACATGATCTAGTTTACTAGTGTGTGTACTTTAGCTTTTTTCAAAATCATGTTGGACTGCAGTTTCTTGTGACAAAAGAGTTTCACATGTACACTCTAATGCGACCACATGCAGTGTTATTAAAACCAAAGCAGAGATTTATTAAGCACTATTTATTTTGTGCATTAAATGATTTCTCCTTTGAATTAACAACTTGAAACGAAGTGGTGAACAACAGGACTTAAGAGCAAAAGACAAATGGGCAAGAGCTCAGAAAAAATACAGCTTTTGTGTTGTGCAGTAACAAAAGGGGCTTTTACTATGGATTATAGCCATAATGCTGAACAATTCTGATGAAATATTTATTTAATTACTCTGTTTGAATTGACTACCTTTGAATTTTGGACTGCGACAAACAATTATAGCTGTTATGGGTTTTTTTTAAGAAAGTTGTTTATAGATTAATGAAAAAATCATTAGTTTCAGCCCTATAATCGCCCAAAGTCAGAGGTAAAATGGAAGAGCTGAGCCATTTATCTTCCTCCTGTCTTCCTCTTGTTTATTTGCTGAGGGGTAGAATTAGCAGACTGAGTATCATATAAGGTAGATGAGTGTTTGTGATTACTCTTGAGGGGAGTTCAATATATGGATTTGCTTATCTCCTCTCTGCATTCACAGGGGACACGTCCATGTTTCCTGCTCTGCGTGGTAACACCAACAGGCAACCTATCTGACAGAACAAAAAACTGAAGCAGCTGGTAGATGTAGAGAAAGTGTTTTGTTTCCCCCTAGTCAGGATATTTCCTATGGTTGTCTGGTATTTTTTCCAAAACTGTCTTTATCTGGATGGAATACTTATTTTGCTTAAGATATAAAGCTATCACAAAAATAATTTTCCAACAATATTCCAATGAAGACATCTAAAGTGTTTGTGGAACTTGGTCTATTTTTAGAGAATCTTTTCAGAGTTAGGCCTATTAATGTTTCCATAGTGTTTGGCTTTAAGTTATTCTTTAATAGTATACCTTCTAAGATGTTGTCCACATCTCATAAAATGGTTAAATACTGTCTTTCTTTATTATCAAGTTAGATCATGAATGTAATAGCAAAGGAATGAGAAATACACCATTCTGTCTTTGTGCAATATAGTCTGTGCAGATTAATCTGTTCTCTGGGCCCCAGAGAACCTCCCTTGTTTATTATTTTGTAGGCACAATAACAAACTAACATGATTTAAGTTGTAAAACAAAGGCTATCTATGAAATGGGTGGAAAAAATTGTTAATAACTTGCTTTTTTTGTTTCATATTGCAAAATAAACCTGGGTTTCAGAAGAACTTGTTACTCTACCCAGTTTGGAATCCAGTCTTTTAACACTTAGATTAATTTCTATGTTTATGCATTGCCTAGACTGAATGTTACTGGAGTCTTCCTACTAAAAACCCATCCTGATGTCACCCTGACCTTTTCTAGATATAACCTGACAGTATGGGAGAACGCAAATGTTAAAATATGAAACTAAGTCTTGAACCAACAAGGTCCATGTGGTGTCACTGTGGGAATAGCACAGGTAACTATCCAGTGGATTCAGAGCATCCTGCCTCCTGCCTTCACTACTAAGGTAGCACTCTCATCTAAACCATGTAGAGTATTTCCAGTTGTGAGAACAGGTGTGAAGAGGATTACCACCTGTTGTGTGCATCATTTGAAAACAATTAAGTGTGAACAATGTCCTGACTTAAACACTGTCTAGAGTTCATGTGTGACAATTTCCCTGCATACTGAGTCCAAGTCTACAATTTGCTTTATCAGTTGACATCATCACATTACCCATCCATCCTCTT
Source organism: Heterochromis multidens (assembly GCA_015108495.1). Classification (NCBI taxonomy): domain Eukaryota; kingdom Metazoa; phylum Chordata; class Actinopteri; order Cichliformes; family Cichlidae; genus Heterochromis; species Heterochromis multidens. The sequence continues at coordinate 3,013 of VUQS01028331.1, read as the reverse complement.
CTGCTTATCTGTTTAAGGGTCGCAGAGGTGCTGGAGCCTGTCTTAGCTGTCATTCAGTAGTGTATACCTTAGACAATATAGAGTCAGCCCAACATGCATGTCTTTGGACTGTGGGAGGAAACCAGCGTACCTGGAGAGAACCCACACAGGCACAGAAAGAACATGCAAACTCCACACAGGCAGGTGGATTTGAACCCAGCACCTTCTTGCTGTGAGGTAACAGTGGTAACCATGACACCGCTGTGCCACCCACATCACACTTTGCATAATTCAATTATATAAAGTGAAAGTGTAATTTAGAGGTTGCACCTTTTAAACTTTTACTTTTTCTATTATTGTAGATCCTCAGACTTTTGTGTTTTTCCTTGTTTTGTGTCTGAATCTATATCATGTTGTTTTGCCTTACTTTAACTCCAGCCAATCCTAACACCTGTCGTTTTCTGCAGTGTCTAACTTGAACCCAGCCTTGGGCTGATCCCTAAGCAATCATATCTGTAATACCTTACTATGAAGAAAAAGGCTGTTATGTGACTATAGAAAATTAGATCTGAAGTGGAACTTCACTTTAGCACAAGACTGAATTATCTTCATTTGAGCACAGTCAGCTTCAGCCGGCAACCCTCTGTCAGCTATTACAACCTACTGCAGCTACACCTCACAGTAAAAGTCCCTGAAGTAATTCTTCAGGGAGTGATAAATAAGTTGTGAGATCAGCAGCCTCCAGTTGGATCAAAAAGTATCAACCTGAAAGCCCAATGTGCATCCCTGCTGGAAGGAAGAAAAAACTTTTGGGAAACTCATTTCTGGTACAGCTTGCTCACTTACGGTATTTCATTTCTAAAGTGGCTTATGTAACAAATATAATTTCTTTCTGCAGCTTTGGTTGAAACACAGAGCAGACCACAAATCAGCTGGTGTTCACTCATCAGTGAATTTCTCTTGAATTACAAAACACATGCAGCCATTTAGTTGCTTAGTTCACAAATCACAAACAATCCCTCTGAGACTAAAATGGGGAAGGTCTGCACACAGGTAAGCTATAATTTAATCATTAGAAAAGAGAATTCAGTTATTAAATAACTGTGTAACCCTTTCTCTTTTTGTCACACGTAGTGAAATTTTTTCGTCTTGTTCCTGAATGTTTTTGCTTGGATGTGAGCACACTTGGTCTTTTTTTCTATCATTGCTCTGGTGCTGCCAAATTTAGAAGTCTCCTCAGAGTCAAAAGAAAGACCTAATTCTAAAGCAGACACCTGCCTTCTGCTCACTAACAATGACAACATCTGGTGTGTCATCCATGAAACAGGAAATACATCACAGGTAATGGTTTTATGATGAAAGGGACAACCTGAGAAAATATTATAATTATATATGTATATATAAATATATCTATATATGTATCTATCTATCTATATATATAGATAGATAGATAGATATAGATAGATAGATATATATAGAGAGAAGTTAGAATACATTATTTACTTTCTGTAAATATATACACATGATCTTAAACAGTCTAATATAATTATAAAGATATTATGGTATACACCCAAAATAAAGACCTCAACGCCATAATTCTGCGAAGTAGAAGGTATCATTGATTAACTGCAGATTCGTTCATGGCTCATCTTCTGCACAACATCAGTTCCTGACTTCATTCATGAGAAAATGTGCAAATGTTGCAGTGTCCTTACATGAAAAGCCTTAGGCAGAATGAAAGCAGCACCATTTTTCTCATTTTTAAGAAAAAAAAGGGGCTTCTATCACCAGGCTGAGAAGCAAGTAATGGAATATTTTCAAACATCATCATCTGCAACTTCTGCCAGTTGCAATGGGTATGTGATAATATGGATGAAAAACAAACTATAAATCTTAGTCATTGTCGTGTCATTCATGCCAGTTCATTCATTCCATGCCAGTGAAAGTTATTTTCATGTTGCTTTTAATAATCCAACTTTATGGTAGGATTTTAAGGACAAGGTCAGAGAACAAAGCCTCACACCTCATTTTGGTCACTTCAATCAGACTATATTACTATAAAGAATTCTTTCTGAAATGTTTTGGAAAGGCTCCTTTGATCAAATTTATAAAAGGAAATGAATTTTTGAAAAAACAAATTCTTTATCTGACTTTTGACTATTGCATTTCAAGTTTCCCCAAAACATTCAAGGGTAAACTCTCAAACATTGTTTATAATTATATGACAGCCTGGAGCTTATATTTATATCATACTTATAGATAGATAGATAGATTATCTATCTATCTATCTAAAATATTTACAATTTTAGCAACATCTAGTCAGTCTGCTATTATTACATGTTCATTAAAATTTTTAATTCATGATGTTTGTGAAAACGCAAAATCCATCAGCTGTTAAATTTTTGGAACTAAGCTACATATTTTGCCTCTTTATGATCCAATCATCTTGAGATTATTAGCGTCTCCACTGCAGGAATAGCACTACATTATATTTAAGAACTGGTTTTACTAATGACAACTCCAATTTTTCTCCTCCGTGAATCGCTACCTTATCGTGGTGGAGGGGTTTGTGCGTCCCAGGGATCCCAGGGGCTATGTTGTCGGGGGGCTTTTGCCCCCTGGTAGGGTCTCCCATGGCAAATTGGTCCTGGGTGAGGGACCAGACAAAGAGCGATTCAGAAGACCCTTATGAGAGAAACAACAAGGGAACAGTTCACCCTGCCCGGGACAGGGTTACCGGGGCCCCGCCCTGGAGCCAGGCCCGGGGAGGGAGCTCGAGGGAGAGCGCCTGGTGGCCAGGCCTTAGCCCATGGGGCCTGGCCGGGCACAGCCCGAAGAGCATACGTGGGACCACCCTCCTGTAGGCCCACCACCCGCAGGAGGCGCCGTAGGGGTCGGGTGCAATGTGAGTCGGGCGGCGGCCAAGGGCGGAGACCCTGGCGGACCGATCCCCGGCTACCGAAGCTGGCGATTGGGACATGGAATGTCACCTCTCTGGTGGGGAAGGAGCCTGAGCTAGTGTGTGAGGTCGAGA
>VUQS01028328.1:6801-31937 GCA_015108495.1 Heterochromis multidens | reverse complement strand
TTACACTAAAACTCAAAATAAAAAAAAAAAAAAAAACACAGGCCATGACACATGTAGGAGTTACTGCATTTATCTCATGCACTATAAGTAATTTATATTGAGAGATAGATCTGTTTTCATCTATAAGTATTAGCTAAATTGCAAAAAAACATATTTACACTAACAATAGAAGAACAGGATGAAATGTTAAATGTTTTAATCATGCACATTTCAAAAGTGATAGCAAGTGATAGTGAAGTTAAGGAATCTAAGGGTTAAAATGAACACATTAGGATTATTTGACAGCAACCGGCTGTGGTTAGACTGGGAAGCTCTCAGTTGCTCATAAAAAATACAGATACACTGTATATGAGTATTTATATATGTGTATCTTGCATCTGCACATAAGTATAGCAATAGAATCTATTATGTACTTACAAGTGATGAATAATGCACAACAAGGAATCATTTTACAGGACTAGTTATATCTGCTCCATAATTTACTGTGAGTAAAGATGTTTGGGGAGGCCTGTCACGCAACGAGCAAAATGTTCTGACTCAACGCTATTCCATTTAGTTGACAAACTTCTGATGTGACAAAAGTTAAATCTCCAATTTGACTGTTTTATTTCCTGTGCCCTGGTGGAAATTTATTGCCTAATTAAACATGTTTATACTGTTAATCAGCATTTGTAGGCAAGTTATCAGTACCCTTTTTTCTTGTTTTTGCTGGTTATATTTACTGCATCTCTTTCCTTTCCCATCACAAGTTTGCATGTCTTTTTACATCCTTTTTCTTAATTAGATATTCAGTGGGACAACTCTGTCCAGCCTTTCAGATGCCATCTGTTAAATCTAACATATATTAGTAACACTCCATCTGTCCATTAATCTAATCTTTATTGAGAATGAGAAAAATAGAGAAAGACAGATGAAGATTTGCATTTGCTTCTTGTCTAGAGCATATACAATTCTGTACCTGCATGTGTTTGTATGGACAAGGGTTATTTATGTGTGCAATACCAGTCTCCTGCTACTGTAACTCATCTCCCTGTGTTGTCTTAGCTCCGCCCCTGCTTTATCTGCACAGGGCACAACTAGGGAATGGGAAGGAAGTGGTATCTATTCTGCTACTAACCCCTGTGGGTATGTCCCATACGCTCCCTTATTGGTGACTGTGCTCTCTTTCCAACATTATATTACAGCAAGTTCTCTGTGTATAAATTCAGGTGGCACAAACTTTCCGAGCTCCATTTGTAGTCTGGACGAAGAATTGTTTTTGCATGCATGTGACTATGCACCATTCATTTGACAGCCTAAAGGTACAATTTTAGATGCAAAAAGTTTGTTGCCAGATGTGCGCGCAACCAGCTCATTTCATGCACTCTTGGTTTATTATCTGGAGGTTGTTGATTTTGAAATGTTTAACTGAAATAAATAAAAAAACAACATATGAATGTACGGCATCTAAATTTATGAGTGCCATAATGAATAGGAAAAGAATACAAATAATTATGTGTGCCTCTTATGTACAACATTTGATTACTGATGTTCTTTGTCAACATGAATGCAATGGGTAATGAAAATTCAGCCCCAATAACTATGTGTGTATAGATAGATAGATAGATAGATAGATAGATAGATAGATAGATAGGAGCAATCTTTCTCACTTACTGGCCAGACACGTCTTATCTTGAAACAATTAGACAACACTTATGCATTCTCAAACTGAATCATTTGATTGAGTTCCTGAATGTGACTCCAGATTCTCAACCTTGTTTTCCCTTTTTTTCTTTTTCCTCACATCTTTCATGCTGAGCTCCTTTTTATCCATGACTTTGTCCAGCTCTCGCACACTGTTTCTTTCTCTCCTGAGTCACCTTCACTCCTCCTCTTCATCCTCCTCCTCCTACTCCGATGTGTTTTATGGCTAAAAGCTGTTATTCCGCTCGGCTGCAGCCCGACTCCTCTCTGTAATATTTCATTCATCAGAACAATTAAAGCGGAACATTGGTTTCCAGGGTGATAATTAGGGTTTGATGAGTGAACCTGAACGCCACCAGGACAAGACAGCTTGATTACTCTCATTTGCTGGTCTCTGTGCTATTCCAGGGTTATTATCCATTGTCTTGTCAAGCAAATAGAGGAAGAAAACAGCCATGAAATGGAGAGAGGTGAGACCTAGAGAGACAGATAGAGATAGAAGTGTGGAGGTAGAAAGAGGCATGAGAGAGTTTGTTGGAGATGAGTGGCTTGTAATAGGAACAGGTCTTTCGGATAGTGATACACCACATTAACTCTGTCTCCTGCTGCTTTTCAGTAAAACACCCATGGCATTACTAACCTTGTGCATTGCACCATGGAACTTTCTCCATGCACTGTAAATGCAAACAACTTCCTTACTCAAATTATATAGTGCATTTCCCTTAATTTATACCAGTATTTTAATTTCATTTGCTTATGCTGACTTTTCTGTTTTATTCCAAAGGATGTACTTTTTTTAAGATGTCCAATTTTGCAGTGGCAAAGGCAGCAACTTATTGAACTTTTAAGTTCAGATCATTCTTTTAGTCTTTTTTTCAATATTTGTGGCTATGAACAGTGCTAAGGACTAGCTAACAATAGAACACCAAGACTGAGACTTTTATCCAATGTTCAGATGTTAAAGCAACCCATGGAAAGTTTAGGGCTAAGAAATCACACCAGAAAATAAGATCTCTGTCTACTGTTACTTACTTAATATTGTGTACAAAAACTTTCTAAAGCAGCAAACAAGATAGGCTGAGTTCATTGATAGTTAAGTAGAGCTCACATACTTTGACTGTATATTCAGTCCATATGACTCAGCCTTTATGTTACTTGGGTTATCGAATCTATGCCTTCACAACCCAGCAAACATGGTTAAAATGTCATCTCCCTGGTCAAAACTGGTGAAGGTGCAATGCCAAAAACTGTCAGGAATAACTAATATGGTTAGTACATGGTTGCACACACATCTTCTCCATGTACACTATTGCTAGTCTAGTATTTTTTAAACAATACTTTTAAGCTATTTATCATTTAGTACAATTCAATTCTATTTCATTTGTTGCATGGTAAACTTACATGGTGAACACATCAGACTCTTACAGATATTCCCTCTCTGTCTTCGAGGTCAGCATCATAAACTCAGGAATGCTACTATACGATTCTAACATGAAGGCATTTAGCTCAGTAAGATAAGTGGTGTGGTCACCATTAAGGTGAATTGTTTTCTATTCATTCTTTTTATTGAGAAACTTGTTTTTATTTTGTTTATTTTGTTTTATTCTAATCAGTAATGAGACAGCAGAAAACAATTCTTGAGCACAGCAAGGACTTCCAGGTGACTTTGAAGAAGTACCTCAAAGTGACATCGTTTTAAGATTTGTGACAGTTATTTGATGTTAAAATACTTACTGAGAATGAGCAAAGTTTTTGAACTCACCACATAAAGTTTGCTTAATTTTCCACGATTGTATTAGGTTTTTTCACTAAAGCCATCACAAAAAATATAAAATAATAATATATATAAAACTCATTTTATATTTTAAAGTGAGAGATTTTTTTTAGAACACCTCAGATTCACAGGTTCAGCTATGCTGACAATTCTGTACTTTTATTTATAACTCTACTTTTAAAATAGTTTTTTTTCCACGTGAAAAACATGAATGAAATGAATTTTATTTGTAAGACTGGCCAACTTGACTTCATAAGTTATTAAGAGGCAGGCTGGCACCAGTCTAAATTCTTATGTAAGATATAATGCAGTTTCTTTTTGACACAAGTATGGACTCCAAGATTGAAAAAGAAAAAGAAAGAACTAAACAACACTACTTTCATTAAATGTAACCACAATGCATACAGTATATGTGGATTCAATATTGTTACAACTGCTGAGAAAAGACTCCTTTTTGCAAATAAAATCAAATAACTATCGAGTGTCCATAAACTGATGAACTTCAGCATTGTTCGAAATGCTTCAACATGACTGTGTTGTTCTACATCACACCATTTAAATTTTAGCCTCATTTCCAAATGTATTAAGACATGTTGGGACATGTGAAACAAAAGTGTGCACTGAATAAAGTAAAGGTAACCAATTCTGGTATACATACAAACACATATAATCAGTTTTCTTTCACCATGTCCCTCAGAAGATTACCCTGTCAATTGTTCTGACATTACCTATTCAGGGTTGTGATCTGGGAAAATCAAACAATAAAAAAGGCCTTTAATTGTGACCTTCTGAATACCAAAGAGCACAGTATGCATTTTTGTTAGTATGTATGTTTTACAGGTTGCAGAAGCTAAGTTGTTAACATATTCATCTGTATGTGCATGTATATGTGATGGTAAATGGGGGGGGGTGTCTGCTGTGCGAGTGACCCAAATGCTTGAGAAATGTTTTTAAGCTTGATACCTAAGCAGCTGCCAGCTTTTTTTTCTCTACATGTAAATGTTGTTGACCTTCTGGAGAAACTGTTTCTCACAGCATGCAGCAGTAGAATAATAGCTGTGTGATGTTTGAAGCTAGAAGCGACCTCACTGTGTGCACACAAAACATCTTTCCCCACCAAGTGGAAGTAAATTGCTTCCAGTCCTTCCTCCCTCTCTTTTTTTAGGGCAGCTGAGTGACATTTCATGAGGCCATGGCACATACATCTCAATAGTAATCACTTCAAACTTGTGACGCTCCATTTGCTTAACGATTAAGCACAGAGAGGAGGCTGAAAGAATTTTGCTGCTAATTCAATGCTTTAATGAGCCTGGTAATTAGAGCTAAATGTTAATGAACGGTAGGTACTGCAATTCAATGCCTGGGCAAAGGATTCCAGCATAACCCAATGGGACGAGGCATCTCTGAACAGCTATGGTGGCATGAGAAGGGCAACACAGATCTTCAACAGCAGTGTTTACAGTAATACTATAAATACTACAAACACTTAAAATTATGCACGGGTAACTTCACTGAATCAATAAATGTTATCTAGATAGAGAATGCACCCAATTTTGTAAGTCATTTTCTAACGTTGGGAACTGCCACAAGTTGAAACCATGTTGACATTTAACAACTGGTTCTGCTTCAGTTTGCCTAGATAATCTCTTTAAATTCATGAGGTTGAAGAACCTAGCAATATTCAGATGTGTTTCTTTTGTTAATATTATTATGTTTTTCTTTTTTTTATACAGTTACATTTATATTTAATAAAAGTCAGTCTGAAGAAACAGGAAAAGATTTAAAGTGTGGAAAGAAGGTGGGAATGAATGGTAAGAAGAGAAAGGAAGAGGGGGGAAGGGAAGGAAAAAAACTGATGGGGAAAGAGGATGCAGCTTCTCTGTGTGTATGCGAGAGAGAAAGAGACGGATAAAGAAAGTGGTGTTCCCCCTGCAGCAGTCTGTCGGCTCGGCGTTCACGGTGGCTGAGCAGAGTGGAAGGCACAGCCGGCCCGCAGGGAGCACTTGGCACGCCATCAGCTCTGCACCGGGCACGCTCACCGCCCAGCCAGCACAGCCCAAACACACAAGCATCGGCGATCAAAACAACGCCAAACAAACACACACCAAACACACTGACAACATGTGAGAGGAGGGGCAGGGGGTGGCACAGACATAGAAGAGCACTGGTGTACTGTGTCTGCTGCTGAACCCTCATATTGTTCTGCTATATTTAATGACAGAGGTGAAAAGATAACTGCATTACAGAGCAGAAGTATTAAAAATACATGAATGAATTTACAAATTTTATTGATTCTACTAAATAAAAGTTTTTCTTACTTTTTAAATCCAGCAACATGTCATCAAAAGTTGAACATAAGCTTCCTAAAAATAAAATACTTTTTTTACTTATTGTATAAAACTGTGCACAACATAGACTGAATATACAAATCCTGGTAAGTTGTGATGTCTGTATTACTCTCATATTAATCTTGAATCATTCTGTATAAAATCAGTCAAATGTGAAGAAGATTCCCAATTGACTCCATCAGAATCAGCTGCTTTTTTTTGTTTGTTTTGGTTTTTACAATAACTTTAGCATATCTAAAGAAGCAATACAAAATTTTACCTTTGTACTTTAATTCCCCCTCATAACTTCTTCGTACGGGAGCTAGCCACAGTAAATTTTCAGAACTGAAATTATGTTTACGTTTTGATAAAAGCTGCAACAAAACCATTATTAACTAAATTATAGTCTCCTTTACCTATATTTTGATAATAGGCCAATCTTCTAGCTATGGTTCATTCTATGGTCTTTAACACTAAAATCTGGAGCCTTCATTGCTTGTTTGAGATCTTACAACGTCTGCTCTGACAGTGTTAAGGTTTTGTTCTCTCAGTTTAATCTGTCATACAACTTTTATTGTCAGATTCAGGACAACTGTGATGATGTGTAATTTTGGTATCCAACACTTGTCTTTTCTACCAGGAAAATGTTTGTGCAGAATGGATGGATATGTTTGTTCTCTACACCTAAAACTATTGTAATAGTGTTGTAGTTGGTGGGCAAAAAACTGACGAATGTTATATTAGGGCAGTGTTGTAGCACAGCTGGTGTTGTCTTGGACTGTCTTACTGGATTCAAAATGTTCCATCAACCTTGCCCTGTTGTATTCAACATCACATGCTTAAACACAAAAATGAATGATTCTGAGATGTGTTAAACCATTTATGGGTTTAAGGATGTGATCACTTTTGGTTTGCTGCAAACTGGCTCTGGCTGCAAGGTGTCGATCCTCCAATTCCTTTCCAAAAGCATTTGCCATTGCTGTATTGCTGCTGCAATACATTGTCCTCTGTCACTTATATTTTGTGAAAACACCAACTATACAGGTATCCAGATCCATGGCTTCAGTGACTCTTCAAATTAAATGACTATCTGGACTAACTTCACGGCACCAACAAAGCTTCACATGATCCAAATGACTATTTAGGAAAATCCTATTTAAATTACATTGTGATTATCAAGACATGTAGGACATGATGCTCAAGACATCAGCAGAAGGTCGAAGCTGACCTTACAAACCACACTTTTGTACATACTGTAGACAAGTATAGTGGTCATTGTCATGGTTTCAATTATTTGAGTAAACAGAATCTCAAATTTATTTTGATCCAGAAGGAATCATGGTTAAAAGATGAAAAGTTGATCAAAGTAGATGCAAAAACTTGATCATAAAAATGTTCTGGGAAAAAAAGGGAAATTTTAGCTTTAGATTTTGACAGTAGGTATAAAATTGATATTGTTGAACTTTTAAAAAAAGGTTAAATGTGTTTTTCAGCCCTGAAAGTGTCATAGTTGTCTTCTATACTTAAATTATGAGGGATCAAAAATGCTGAAAAAAACAAAACAATTTACAGACTTAAAAAGTGGTAAATTTGAGGGACTGTAATTCAGGCAATTTAACTCAGCAATCTAAATTTTTGCATGGCTTCATTAGATGTGCTAAAGTTATTGTACCAAACAAAAAAAAAGTCAATTAATTCTGGGAGATATGCACTGATGGAATGATCCTCTTATAAGACACTATCCTTTATACAATAGCAATTTTTTTTTAATCACACTTTACCTTCTGTGAAAATAGTTTATTAATTGTCAGATGTTTTAGTTCTATATATGGGAAAAATATTGAGTTATGTTAGGGCTTGCTGTGTATAGGATATATTGCTTCCATCACTGGCATTCAGTGTAAATTGTGAGGTACAGAATCATCCAATACACATGCAGGGATTCAGGCTGGAATGTTTTAGAAAGTTATTTGACTGTTCCTATACAAATAATACATGCACCAACCAAATTTAACATTAGATTTCTGAGCATCAGTTTCACGTGATATCATCAGGAGTTTTGCATTCACTGGTGAAGGGCACAACTGCTTTCTCTGTCCTGGCCTTTTCATTAAAGTTTCCTACTCAGTGCCAAAAAAAAACAAAAAAAAAAAAAAACATCACCAGTGAAGAGAGAAAGAGGGGGTTGATTTTCAGCTGATTTCAAACAGCTCCTTTATGGCACTGAAGCCACTCCATAACCAGGCCCCAGGCAGCAGCTTCTGGAGTGCCTAAATATACCAGCACAATTACCAATGAGAATTAGGTCCCAGGTTTCATCTTCCCTCTGGAACATACCTATAATGGACAAAGCAGGTCCTTTTATTGCCAGTGTTTCCTTAAGTTCCCAAATTGAAAAGAGCAGCTATTTTTGAGACTTATGTTGCACCTTATATGGTGAGAAAGTCTCAGAATGTGAAGACTAAAGTGAAAAGTTCATTCAGTAAAATTAGTAATTACTTTGGAATTTAAATTAGAAGTCTGAAAGGACTGTTTATAATGCTGATTATAATCCAAGTAATAACACTACTCTTACTCAGCAACATGTTAACATTACTGTGTACCCTGCTGGTCAACTTTAGTTTAAAGATCAGGTTCTAAATAATCTAACTGTATTGTTGTGGCCAGAAATAATTATATCATTATTTTATAATGGCTTTCAAGTCATCTTTTCATAGTGCGAGTCAATCTAAAGACTGCATTTTCAGAATGAAATGTATTTTTCTTTTTTCTTTCTTCTCTCTTTATTTTTCACACACACTACTCTTTTGCTGAGTTGCAGCAGTGAGTGCTGTCTATAACTCTAAAAGACATCCATTTTATCTAGTAAGAGTGAATAATGATACCTCATATTAACTTAAGCTAAATTTTAACAGATATTTTTACATGAAACAAAGACTGCAGCTTTTGTCTCCCATCTTTAACAATGAGTCTACTTTAAAGATTTAACACTTCACCTATAACTACTTTCTTCTTATTTCAGTTTTTTATGCTTTACTTTACAAGAATGGGATTTTATACTGGCAGTAACATCGCAAATGTCTTGTGAGAAGTGCTTTGTGTCTCAGAAGTTTTTACACCACAGGTCTTCAAAGCACCTTTCAATTCTGTCCATAAAGAATCCTACCAGCCAACCATGATACTCTAATTAATTAACAACCCCCAACTTAATCTAATTAAACAGGTTGTCAGCACAGTCTAGCCTTGAGACTATCACTCACCTTTTCTTGGATCTAACACCACACAGTTTGACTTCTATGTAATTAGACAGGTGTAGCCATTTTGATTGCCTTTTCTTCACATTAATTAGCAGTGGATAATTAGTTAAAATGAAGACTATGCTGAGTGCTTCACTTCTTTATTCTCCATAAATGTGAGAAGTCACATACTTAAGTGTAAAACTAAATTATAACTTAAAATTAACTTTAAAGCGCCTTGAGGAATCTGTTGTTGTAGTTTGGCGCTATATAAATAAAATTGAATTGAATTGACGCTCAATGTAATTTTAAATGTCACTTTTAAAAAAACCATTTGATTCTGGTATTGTAATGGTTATATCAGAGAGACACTAGCAGAGTGACTCAGTGACTCTAGCATACTAATTTATGGAAAAAAGGGAAATATATGTATTTTTTTTTTTTCCAGTGAGAAAAGATCTCACTTAGATTGCGATGAGACAAGAACAAATCAAATTAGCATTTTCAAATCAACCAACTAACCAACTTTTTTTAGTAGTTATTAAAAGTTTTACATAAAAGACACAAGAAACACACACAAACAGTTGGGCACATAGACATCATAAGTTATGATTAATAAATTAGCTTTTATACTTGCCCTGGATAAAAGAATGAATGGGGGTTAATTTAGAAGGGCAATACGGGAAGTTTGGAGGAACTGGTTGGTTGGTGTGCAGAGAAGAACGATATACAGATAAATTTGTAAGGTACAGAAAAGGTGCAACAAAATGCCTATGAGAAAGAGATGATGCAAATACAGAGGCAGGTTGGTTGGAGGACAAGAGGAATTGATGAAAGGAACAGAAGGTTGCCTGTGAAAGAGTCACAGAGGAGGATGGAAATACAGTAAAGAAGAGAAGGAGGAGAGTGAGTAGCTGCATTCCTGGTACCTTCAAATGAACCTTGTCATTTCAAGTTTTCAAGAACCCTTTTGGGCTAGTTTACAGCTGCATACCATTAACAACCCTGGAGCCACAGTAATTCTAAGTAATTAAACTCACTGATGATTCTAAAGTAGCATCCTAATATGTATTTTTTAAAAGAAATTCTTAATAACATAAGATTAAGTTAGATCATGCTGTTGTTCTGAACAATTCAGTATTAGTTACTAACCCTATACAGTTTATTTCCTCTTTGGCATAGTTAAGACTATTTAAGCAGTAACAGGTGAATTGGAAAAGGCTTCCTTTACTTCATTAATGAATCACTACATAAAAATATTGCTGTAAAATTTTCAGTAAATTACTGGTAGCAAATTTACAGTGGCCATATGGTAATTTATTTAGTTTTTACTGTAATTTTTTTTACACTATGGTAGTGTAAGACAAAGCTGGGATTTTTACAGTATTTTGAAAGTAATAAATATACTGTACTTTCTACAGTATATGTCTATCCATCCATCCATCCATCCATTCTCTTCCGCTTATCCAATTCAGGGTCGCGGGGGGCTGGAGCCTATCCCAGCTGCCATAGGGCAAAAGGCAGGGTACACCCTGGACAGGTCGCCAGTCTGTCGCAGGGCTAACACAGAGAGAGAGACAACCATTCACGCTCACATTCACACCTATGGGCAATTTAGAATCACCAATTAACCTAACCCCTCTAACTGCATGTCTTTGGACTGTGGGAGGAAGCCGGAGTACCCGGAGAGAAAGTATATGTCTAGTCCAGTATATATCCCATTAAAAGTGTCTCAATCTCATGGGGACAGTGACTTTAACTAACGCTGACATTAGCAACAGTTAAGGTAACCTTAAACTTGCTAGCAGACAAGAGGCAGCAGTATATTTTTAACACTACCTTCAAAGAACCTAGTTTAAACTGTTAAACCTGAAAAGTGAAAATTTGAAATAATATTTAAATCAAATAAGTGGAAATCCCTTGCTGCTGAAAATTCTCCTGACCATTAGAAATCCCACAATGCACACTGTATATATGATCCAACTGTCAAATAAACTGTGGCAAGCTCCCAGAATGCATTGTTGTTTACAGAACAGTCCTGCATTTGAAATATACTGTGAAATCATGATGTCATTTCAAAGCAAGTAATTACAGTGTATCTGAACTTTTACACTCTCATACAAGTATTGCACTATGAAATACAGATAAATGCAGGGACTTTGCAGTACAGAGAGTTGGTTAACATATTTCCAAAAACACTTTACATATTGATATTCATAAGCATATACATGCTTATGAGTAGACTTAAGATAACAAATTAGTAGAAATACTGTGTAGCATCCATAATTACTTTTTTAGGAATCCACATAATCTACATAACACACTCTACAGAGAATTTTGGATTGTTTAATTGCAATCATCTGACTTTTCAGTATGCTGCTTTAATTTGCAGATAGTTTTAAAAACATTAAATACAGAATTTATATAGCTACAGCTTTGCAAATATCACTGTTTAGTCACTACTTGTATTAGCCTTCAAAGGCCACATCATGCAAATGGTATTTCTCTAGGCTGTGCAAAAAATTCCAACATAGGGAAGGTAATAATTAAATCAGTTCATTGCTGCTCTGTTGAGGCACGTGTTTTTGCCAATTGGACTGTCATTGGTTACCAATACAACATCAGCTTAAATCCGTCTTCTCATCCAGCAGGAGCCAGTCTGTCTGCATGGCATAGAGCCCGGTCACAGTTCTCGTTGTGTGTGGCAGGGTTAAACATGAAGTTGGAGAAGGGTGCAGAGATAGGGTAGACTCGGGTATTGGCTGACACTTGAAACACATGTGAGATTTGGCATGTCCTGCTTCAGACTGCCATACTTGCTCCAACTCTGCTGTGCTGGAATTAGTTAAATGATCACAGGGGACACTTTATGACATGTACAGGTGGCTGTGTGTGTTTATATGTAGGTGTGTGTCCTTGGTTTGCATAAATGTATGTCACTATCTGCTTTGCATGGCAAAAAAAAAAAAAAAAAATTGTGATTCATCTAGTTATTAGTTATTTTAAAATTGCTCAAATATTTTTGGGATTTTCATTCTGAAAAGATAAAGTTGAAAATCTCTTCTCTTAACTGTCCATGTGGTAGGAATATGAAGGGTACCAATGCTAGGCTCGCTGCAGTGATCATGCAGCTTTAGTGAGCCATCAGTCAAAATTAACAGCCTCATCGAGCATTCAGGACGGGCATCAATTAAAACCAGTGGAGCTCAATATTGTTTTATGGTATATTTACATTTTAAAGCTTGATTTAATTATCTTGGGAGCAGAGAGCTTTCCCTGTGGCCCTCCCTTGTTCTATGCTCGTACATCACTTCCTTCCATTAAAATATGGAAGGGACATGAAGGAGAGATATGGACAAGACTCAATAGCCACAGAAACTGGCCAAAGTAGGATGAAGAGCTCATGTGAAAACTTTTAACAGCAAGTATAGCACTATGAGTGAAGAATAGTTCTATAGTAGTTCGCTTTGTTTTAAAAAGATAATGTATACATTAATGAACCCACTCATGTTGATGTGCATTGAAAGGAAGAAATCTGCAATCTTTTCCAAAATTCAGATAGTCCAGTATACTGTATGCTGCTTAACCAAAAGGCTTGACTGAGATAGCAGTCTTTTTGGTATTTAATTGTAAAATTAATTTAGTTTCATTCATTCATCCATCCATCCATCCATCCATCCATCCATCCATTCATTCAGTTCAGTTCAATTATGCCAGTTGATAACAACAGTCAATTTCTCTTTACGATGTAAGTTAAATAACTTACAATATAACAGTGAGCACTCCACTGATCCAGTGATCCCCTATGAACAAACACTTGTCAACAGTGGGGAGGAAGAACTCCCTATTAACATTAAAGACCTCTGACATTGCTGTGGGATGGGAAACCATCTGCTGTGAACAGTTGTGCAGTGAGGGAGAGAAGATGACAGAAAAGAAGAGCACAGAGAGAGACAAAAAACAACAAACAGGACCAAAAAGGGATAGGGTAAACAAAATGTTAACTACATCCAATAGTGTCATACATGGAGAATGAAAAGGAGCCTATCTAAACCAGAAGCTTTAAACCTTTAAAACAGGCAGGTTTTAAGCCCTGCCTTAAAAATAGATAGGGTTTCTGCCACCTAAGACCACACTGGAACTGGTTCCAAAGGGGAGGAAAATGATACAGCATCTGAATTTAAGAAACTCTAAGGTAATATGGTACTACACGGTCTTTAACATATGATAGGGCCTAGTCATTTAGGACTAGACTACACCAGGATTTTAAATTAAGTTCTGGATTTTACAGGTATTTGAAAAGATGTAAATGTCAACACTGCTGCAGATTTTTTTATGTGTGGGTAAAATGGCATATACTGTAGTTCTGGAAGGCAAAGTGATTAAGTTTTTATGTAAGTTCAATAAAGAAGATCTGTTCTTCCATGCTCTGTCTCCAATCGCATTGATATGAGTTATTCTTGCTGTTCTATATATCTTTGTCACTTCAGTTTCCGCACGCTTCACCTCAAAGTCAACACTCTTGTCCAATAATCTCACTGACTGAACTCTCTGAGCCAATCAGGCCCTAGTCCCCATTCTTTAAATTCATTCAATTCAAATTCATCTCCCTTTCAGGTCATTGGTCGTGCAACCCTTTTCTTCTCTATCCTAACCTTATCTGGGTGGTCCAGGGAATCTCATCAAAAGTCTCAATTAACTAGTCTGCTTTCTCTGCTCCTCCATCATCTGTCTCTAAAGTCCAGGGGGAGTCCAGTTACTATTTCCTTCCTACTTCTGAGATATCACTTTATGATTTCTCATCAGAGTTTAATCACCAAAAACAATAAATTTTGCATGTTCACATTTCTGGACAAATTTTCTTAGTGTTTTCATAACCAATCACTCCATATTGAAATAACATCCAAACTATTTGGTTAGACACTGTATTTTTGAGGTTTTCATGGCCAAATACAATAACTTAAGTTTTGTCTAAATTTAGAAGTAGAAAATTATACATCAGCCAGGCCTTTATGTCTTTAAGACATGTGAGACTAGTGTCATAAGTGTAGCATGTATAATGTGAAAAGTATCAGTTCTAGCAGAGAACCCTGTAGTACTCCATGACTAACCGTTGGAATCAAATTGGAATCATTCAAACCAGTGCAGTGCCTTTCCTCAAAATCAGTGGTTTTTGAAGTGAAATGTTATGATCAACAGTATTGAATGCTACACTGAGATCTTGCAAGAAAAGCACAGACTCAAGTCTATTGTCTGATGCCATGAGAATATCATTAGTAACATTCTCCTGTGATTTATGTGTACTCTAAACCCTGACTGAAACTCTTCAAATAAACCATTCCTCTGCAAATGATCACATAACTGATTTGCAAAAATTCTGTATTTGATGTTACATCTGTGGGAAACGTGTTTTTTTTTTTTTCCTCTCTGATGGTTAAAATTTCATTTGTAAAGATGTTTCTGAAGTAATTACTACTGAGAGATAAAGAAATACAAAGCTCAAGAGAGATGTGACTTTTTGTTAGCCTGGCTACAATGCTGGAAAAAAAAACATGCTATTCTGCTATTCACCATCAGTGATGAATAGTATGCAATTCAGGTGCTTTATGTTGTTCATTCATGAATACAAATAGTCTTTGTCAACCCCCCTTTGTCAGCTTTGTATACCCCCCCACCCCCCCACCTTCCAAATTAAACATAAAAAATCATATGAAACTGAAAAAAAGATCAAGAAGCAGTATCACATCAAGCAGCAGATAGATTTGTAAAACATAATGTCATTTTTCCGTATGTGTGTTCCTTTGTATAATCGTATAATGTAATGAGCAAGTTTATTATGTCTAACTGACTTTAATTTAATGGAATTTACTCTGTTAGTTTATTTATTTGTTTGTGCTGTGAAAATTGCCTGTTAGGCACAAATATCATGTAATAAAATGTTTGTGACTGGTGCCTTCTATGACTAAATATTTCCCTAATAAGTATATTAGCTATTACAGTATAGAAACTTGTCAGCCTAACTGGCTATATTCATAGCCTTATGATAATTACATCAGGCTGATCCGACTTGCTGTTTCAATAGGAGGTATTGACAATTTTTCAAGCATTAACAGTGCATTGGCAGTGGGCTGTAGCTGTCCGTGGTGCTGAAACAGCACTATTGCATTTTTCCACAATGCAGCAGTTTTGTTCTGTACTCAGTTAAAGGTTTGTCTTTGCTCATCTTTATGTTTTTGAGTGGTGTGTGTTCTGGAAACACATCTCTGTATTACTGTTCTATCAGAGTGTTACAGCCAGAGTAATACATTTTAACATGTAACTGTGCAAATTGTGTAATAATGCTGGTGAGTTCCACAGTTCCACAACAACAGACGTACCATATCTCAGTATCCATGTAACTTTATGGCTCTGGATCTAAGTAACTGAACCATGTCTCCACATGCCACATTTTATGTGTGGGTTTGTGCAGTATGTTAACATAGACCTATGAGTGTTCCGTGTAATAAAAGAGAGAAAGTGTTTTTATGGACTCTGTCTTTATGTGTTTGCCTCCTATGGTTTTGTTGTTGTTTTAATTTTCACAGAATGAGCTATTAAATTTTCTCTGCAATGTGGTGCAATTCAAAAGCAACATTTAGGGGATCTTTTATATTTGTGTTATAAATGGCAATTAAGACTTGGAAGTAAAAACACTATCCTGGTGGTGAAAAGCACAATACTGAGAAAAAGAGCAAAGATCTTTTCTCAATTTGGGATTTGATTATTGTGTTAGGATCATGTCTTTGGGGAGAAGCAGGGAGACGCTACAGACTAAAGTAAATGCAGAAGATAAAAGAATGAAAGTACAGGCAAGGAATGACAAAGGAGGAGGATAATATAAAAGAAGAACCTCTCAAAGTGGAGATGGATGTAGTGCATTAAAAGTGTGAGAATCTGGAGGGAAGATAAAATGGCAGAAAACTGAGAGGAGGTAGATGGACAAAGTGATAGGGAGAGAAGATTAAGAGATGGAAAGCTAAGGGACCTATGTGGGAGGTATGAATTGTGGGTAAGCATAGAGGGATCTATGGGCAGATGTAAACTGAGGTAGATGGAGGAAAAAAGAGAGAGAGCTAGTGCACACGAGAGAGACACGGGTGCTGATGGAAGAGGGAGGTAGAGTGAGATAGAGGGGAAACCATGTATTAAGTCAATGGGATAATGATGTGTCAAAGCGTGACCAAGCTGTGAAAATGGGAAAATGTCTTTCATCATCACTAAAGTGTCCTCTCCCTGACCCCTTCAGGTGAAAATTAAAATGGTGGGGACGCAATGGAAAAACAGTTTCAATTTACTTCTAAGTGGAGTAACATTGATTCTGGGTTGAAAGCAGGGCCTGGAGGCTTACACACACAGGAGACCAGTCTTTCTCTTGCTCTCTTTCTCTTCTCTCTCTCCCTCCCTCCCCTCTCTCATCTATCTGTGTCTGCATATTGATTTCCTGTATTTAATCACAAGATTCTTAATTATTTAACCTGAAAAGCTGCTTCGATATCAAGATTATTATAACATTTACTGAGGACGGTGTCTATTTAAAGTGAAACCATAAAAATGTCTAAAGGTGACGAGAAAATTAGAATTGAAGGATTTTTTTTTGTTGTTGTTATGACAGTGGTTCCCCAACTGTGGTGTGAGACCAAGTAGTGGGATGTAGAGCCACTGCAGGTGAGATGTGGACAAGCACGAGAAAAAATATGGAGTAAAACTTGAACTAAAACTAAATATGATTTGATGATGGCTAAAACCTGAATGTGATTTTTATTTGGGAAAATAAAGTGCAAAAAACAAATAGGTAGAAACAGGAGTGACTGTTTGTTACAGAGCTGCAAGAAAGTGTCTGAATGAAATGGGGTTTACATTCAGAAAAGCCAAATGAAAAGCAGCACTGGCACCTAAACAGAAGAAAATAAGCTTACAATGGGTAAAGAGAAGCAATTGTGGACAGCAAATGATTGGATGAAAGTGCTGTTCAGTGATGAATTATAAATCTGCATTGGCCAAAAAGATTATGATGGATCTTTTGTCTGTTGCTGTTCCAGTGAAACATATAGGCAAATTTCCCCATTCACTGGGGTTGCATGTCAGGTAAAGGACCGGGGAAGATTGTAAACATTACCTCAGCAGTAAGTGTCCAGGTGTAAACTGAAATTTTGGACAATTTTCTTATTCAATTGATAGAAAGTAGATTTGGTGATGCTGACTTCATTTTTCAGGATAATAATGCATCCAGCCACAGAGCAAAGATGGCTAAAGATTTTCTTCTGGAATGGCATATCAACTCAATGACATCTTGAAACAGTCAAGATCACTGTGTTGGAAATTGAAAAAAAAAAAAATATCCACGACTCCAAGACTCTATACTGAAAACACAATTCAAGAAAGTTGGAACTGGCTTGATGGAGAATATTGTTTTTCACTAGTAAAGTCCAAGCAATTCAGGCCGTTTTAAAAACCAAAGGAGTTGCAGCAAAGTACTAATTGTGACATTTTTTTTCCTCAACATATAGTGAATCAATTTTTTTCTATACTTGTTCTGGAAGAAATATATATATTTATACACACACACTTATATAATTGAATTTGTTTGAGGTATGTTTTATGAAGTCAGAATGTTCAGCTATTTTAAAAAATGGTTTTGTGCTATATCTGTGATTTGTTTATTAGCTACAAAATAAACAGCTGAATGAACATCCTCCAAGTGTGTTGATTACATATTTTTTGCAAGCAGTTATATTTGGGGGGTTTTCATGTGAAAATCAGAAATTAAAATTATGCATTTGACAATCATTGTTATGTTTCAGGAAGTTGTTAATTACTATGTATATAATGACAGCTTGAACTAATTCAACTAGCCACCATGTAGACCTGCCACTAAAAGAAAAAAATAACAACTTTTGTTTATCTATTTATTTACTTATTTATTCAAGAGTATTATATAGAGTTGGACAGGGTATTACCATGAAGTGTGATGGGCATTCAGTTTTCTTTCTTGAGCATTTGAGCAACTGCAACTGAAACCACAGGAAATAACAAATTACCTAAACCAGTCACCACATAAGAAAAAGCAAATAATAATATGTTGATGCTGTAAGTACTTATTAATGGATGTTTTGTTGACAAAATCTAAAATACAGGGAGACATTTAAGGAAAATGTACACTAGCTCTAGACATGGTGTGGCCCCATAGCCCCATAGCATGTTGTGTGCGGTATAACACAGCATGAAGGCTTAGCCTGTAGCGTGACCAAGATGTGCTTTCAGAGCAGAGGTGAGAAGGTAAAAGACGACCTCAGGCTTTAACACACACAGAAATACAATATTACCTCAGCTATTAAACAAGAACAAGTTCACAAGTACACATACACACAAGAATGCCTTCACAAAACTGAAGGTTGAGATGAAAACATAATTAAGTGAATGAGTTATAATGCACCAACTCAACCATACTTGTATAAGTATTTGTGGAACACCCAGGGAATTACAGATTGAAATAAAAAGCTATAATTTTAATTCATACAGGCTTTTTTAACCATGTGAAAAACCTACCAGTGATGACAATATTTCAATTCATGGTATAATAAAGTTAAGATCTACTTCACTGGCAGCGAGAAGCCAGCCGATCTGAGTTCATATTCTTCTCTATATTGTTCTTAATTTTATAACTACAAAAAATCTCAAGCAAAGTTTAGAAACTGGGGTGGGGTGGGGTGGGTATTTGATGGGTATTAGGCACCATAGTGAGTGGAAGCTAGGATTTCCAGCAGCTGAGGGAACTGTTCACTGAGTGGGGAAAGATGCAAATCCCCATTGATATATTATAATCAGTTAGTGCAATAAGGCAGAAATGATTACTTTTATAAGGTTTCCCCATCCCAGAAGTGTGGTGATGCAGAATATATATTTAAATCTTAAAATTTTACAGCATTAAACTTCAACCTTCTGAGTAAAATTGCCTCACTCTTGAGGATTCTTCCTCGATTTGTATCAAAAAGGGGGTCTAATACTCGATTGGCCTCAGCATGCTATGTGACTGCACTCAAACAGCCCCAGCTTTGCAACACATATGAATGCTTCAAGAGAAAAAGCACTGTGACACATATTGACTCATGCTGGGCTGGAGACAGTATTGATTTCCAAGTCAGAGATCCAGAGACAGCGGCATACAGCTGAGGAGAGAGGGGGCATATTAACTCACTGACTGCTTTCCAGGCCACATTACGGCTTTTGCAAACCACAAACTGAAGCAGTGGGAAATTAAATTTCTTATCCTAAATAGAGATTTCAAACATGAAAGGAATTGGGCTGTTTATTTTATTTCAAGATAAAGCACATTTATACTCACAGAAAACTGGTGTCTGTTTTCATTTATTGTTGCATTACTTGTCAAGATTATATGTAAGCCTGGACATTTCTTTAGGGTCTATCTGAGAAAGGCACCTGACTTGTGTAGCTGTGAGCTTACGTGTTGATGGCATGTTTGATGTTCACCTTGGTCAAGCGCAGCGAGGTTAATGGTGGCCACATCAGCAGGTGACTTAAAAAGCATTTAGCAGTTATTATTGATGATGCAATTACTGTCCAGACAAAGGCGAAGTATGCTTCCCCTCTAACATTATACCAGAGGAGCCATGCATCTTGCTGCAGGCTGGACTCTCTTCCTCAGTCCTCCATTCTGTAACCTCCCTTTTATGGAAAATGTTGTCACTTGACGTGTTTTTTTTTTTTTTCAGGTTTAATGTTTGTTTGTTCGTTTTTTTCATAATACAGTGAAAGCACAATCTACACAATATAATCATGCTTAACATCATTCAATGACTGATAATGGGAGGAGAACATTTGGAATGGGAAATCATATAACCAGGCAGAAATTGTCAATTAAACATGTATTAACTGTTGTGGCACTGCTCAATTAAAAATAAATATACATTTCAAATAAAAGGATTGGCAGACCTGTGGTACCTGACTCCTGAACACTTCTATTTTTATTCTAGCCACATGAGAATAATTGACCCCCCTGCTCAGGTTCAACTTCCAGGTGAATAAGCTCAATGGTGGGTCAAAACAAAACTCTGTCAAGTCATCAGGTGTGCTGATTTGGGTTTTGGATAGCCCGCCCTTCACCTAATTAGAGCCTTGTGAGACCTCCTGGGTGGCTGCTCATGGTAACCTGCAATATAAACACAACCTGTCCACGTGAGGAGTGTGTGTGAGTAACACCGAGTTCATTTTACACAGCAGGGGGAGATTTTTACTGTTATTACCTGAGGGCCGTTATACAGACAGATGCCATCTCAGTTGGAGGCTCTCAAGTGAACAGCACGCACTTACACACGCAAGGGTGCACACTTGCATACATATGTAGAAGCATGTTTTTGTAAGTCATCATGTGGATCTACTTACAAACACATTCATTACTAATGTTTGGTGATACTAGACTTTTAAGAGTATTGACAGAAAGAGAGACCACATTTATATAAGCCATACTGGCTTCTCATTATTGGCTCCCGATTAAATACACAATTTAACTGAAAATCCTTCTCCTCACATACAAAGTCTTAAATAATCAGGCCCCGTCATGTCATAAAGATTTCATGGTATCATATTATCCCAATAGAGCACTTTGCTCTCAGACTTCTGGCTTACTTGTGGTTCCTACAGTTTCTAAAAGTAGAATGGGAGGCAGAGCCTTCAGCTTTCAGGCCCGTCTTCTGTGGAACCAGCTCTCATTTTGGATTCGGGAGACAGACACCCTCTCTACTTTTAAGATTAGGCTTAAAACTTTCCTTTTTGATAAAGCATATAGTTAGGGATGGATCAGGTGACCCTGAGCCATCCCTTAGTTATGCTACTATGGGCTCAGACTGCTGTGGGACTTCCTGTGATACACTTAGCATTTCTTCTCCACTCACCTCTTTTCACTCCCCAGGTGTTTATATGCCACTGCAGCATGTCATTCAATTTTGTCTTCTCTCTCTCATAGTTTCTATTCTATCCTGTCTCCCTATGCTCTACTTTTTCTTTTCTCGTTCCCCTCACCCCCAACCAGTCATGGCAGATGGCTGCCCCTTCCTGAGCCTGGTGCTGCCAGAGGTTTCTTCCTGTTAAAAGGGAGTTTTTCCTTCCCACCATTGCAAAGTGCTTGCTCATAGGGGATCATCTGATTGTTGGAGTTGTAGGGTCTTTACCATGCAGCATGAAGCACCTTGAGGCAGCAGTTTTTGTGATTTGGTGTTATAAATAAACATAAATATATGTGTTATAAATATATAAATAAACCTGAATTAAACTAATTTAATTAACCTGTGAATAGTAACTAAACATTATTAGATGTAATAAAAGAGGGGGAAGTGAAATGTTCATTTGAGTCATATGAGGGGGAAGGTGCTACCCCTGCCATTCATATTCATGTCTCTGCTGGGCTGAAATTGGAAAAAGTTAGTCATCCAATATTCACTGAAACTTGAAAATGTTGATCAAAACAAGTTAGATGTGCCCTTTACTCCTTTACTTTATAAAGTTAAATTTATCAGTAAATAAAAATGGCCTGTGCATCCTCAAATACAAATATCATGCTTGGTTCTTTATAATACTTTTTTTTTCTGTGACTAGAAAAGCACCATGAGGACATCTTTGTGGGCTCTGGTAATTGTGTTGGGCATTTTTCACTATACTTCACTTGCTGACTAAACTATCCAATTAATCAAGGAAATAAACAGAGAATTTTGGATTCCAAAGACATAGTTTACCCAAACCTTTAAACTGTGCAACAATCTGCTTTGTCACCTACTAATATGATCCTTACACTATATGCTAACCACCATAGTTAATCTTGCCGAAGCTTTCAGTGTGACAGTAATATATAAAGTAAGTTTTAAAGCTTTACACTGTAAGATTATTAGATTTAAATTTGTTGTAAATCAGAAGAGCTGCCACAAGTTAGTTCTATGACTGTATGTATTTGCACAGATAGTCAACTGTTCCACTGATTCTTGAAGTTTGGGTCATGTATTCATAGTGTTGGTTATTACTCATTAAGTGACACAGCAGTGATATGGCAATATATTTCCAATTTAAACTTTACTTTGCTATGTACTGCTGGAAAACTAGCTTAAGTATTTGCCCGCATCAAAATATAAATCTAACAAGCACAATGCCCTACAGCCACCAGTGACTCATTTCTCTTCATTGGTATCGTTTGCTGTCTTTTTCAGTAGCTTTCTCTGTGCTTGGTATGTAGGGGAGACAAAGAAATCTGAAAACCCTGGGATGGATGATGATAATTATTATAATATATATATTTTTCCTTCACACATTACTTGTCAGGTTGTTCAAGTGATCATAGGTGTATTACTATTTTACTTGACAGTTTCTCTATGCCTCCATGCTTTTCAGAAACATTATTGGTAGTAGGGGACAAAGCGACAGGGGCTTGTGGCTTAGCACTTTATTAACTGGTACACCCGTCAACCTGTGCTGCAGTGTCATTGACCTTGTCTCTGTTTTGCTATTTTTCTATGCTATTTTGGAATTTTTGCTGTGCAACACAAGGTAGCCGAATGTGTATAAAGGAAATACAATGCAGCACTAAATTGTATATTGTAAGAAAGGTGAACATAAAGATTAAATCTTGCACTGCTTGCTTTACAAATTAAATTGTTTTTCTTTTACTTACTTTGAGATAAAATAAAAAAGTATGATACTATGTATTGTGCAATGTATGCCATGAGTTATGAAAAAACTGAAAATATATGTTGTATAGAAAATAGATATAGAACTCCTTGAGATAAACACTGAATTATTTCTCTATATTTAATTTTAAAGATATATACATGCAGGAAGACAAAGCTTTTTCTCTCATATGACTGAAACAGATATGCTACACAAGCACCATGGGTAATTTCATTTGGTATATTCAAAATGATCTTATATTAGCATAGTGCAGTAAACTATAGGGTAGCACAGTAGGGGTTTGGTATGGCATAGTTAAGGATAGTGGTTTATTGGCAGGTTTCACGTTTTTAGCAAACATGAAATAAAAAACTAATAAAAACGTGTTCATAATAAAAAAAGACTAATATTTGTAATTATATATATGCATTCCACATCTAACTTTTTAACAGCAAATCCACAGAAAAGGATACATATAACATATAAAAAACATATAGAAAACATATATATATATATATATATATATAAACACTGCTTGTGTGTTACTGAATCAATGGTCCAACTCTTCTCTAAGACCTAAAATATTAAAAATCAGTGGTGTAAACCAAAGGTCTCAGAGTAGAGTTGGTCAGAATCAAATGGTCCCCTCTAGCAATGACAACAATAAACACAGAAATAAGCCATCACACTTTTCACGTCAAGAAATTAAACCCTGCTGCAAATGTGTATTTTCTGCTTACCATGTGGAAACAAAATCAAGACAAAACACCCAATTATTCATGTTCTTCCATTTTTCATTTTTCTGCCTTCCTCTCTCTTATTCTTTTCTTTCATCACTCTCTCATTACTCACATAACTCTGTTACCTAGCACCAAGATGAGACATCAATTCCTCTGCCACTGAGAATTGCAAATTAGCTTTGAGTTAGCTCTTGAGGAGATGGGAGGAGACAGGAGTAGGAGGAGGAGAAGAGATAAGCTAATGAGTATGTTTGAATTAGCCCTCACTCGCAGTGGGAGAGAAACAATGCTAGGAAATTTGAAAGAATTTCAGTGACAAATTGGGGTGTTTTAATATCATGAGTGACGACTTGCATCACAGCTACATGCAGTGTTGGTTTCATTCCAGTGTGGTTTGGGTGTTACAGGGCAGGTTCCAGCCAGGGAGAAATTAACAAGCCACAAAGCTTCAAACCAGCCTTGCAAGTTGATTTGATTGAAAAATAGTGAACAATGAGCTAAACATAAGGGAAATTAGATCAACCAGTCAGTTAACCACACAACCTAGCTTTTATTATTATATGGAAAATAAGAGCTAGACTTTTGGTTTCCTGAAACAAAACCAAAGGAAATGTATGTTTTAGGTAAACATTTTGTCAGTTGCATATTTTATCCCATAAATTTGTTTAAAAAAATCATTGTTTATCAAAGCACTTTGTCACTTTCTGCTTTTTGTCAAACACCTCCTCCTTTTTGTATTTGAGCATTTTCCTCATTCTCTTCCACAAAGGCCAGACCGGGACAGATTAAATTTCAAGCATAAATAAATATTGTGAAAAGGTCACCTTCCATCTGTTATTTGTGCAACCTCTAAAAGTAATTACATACAGAATGGTGTCGGCAAAGCTGTTTGTGTGCTTTCGTTGTCTAAACAGCATATCTCCCGGAGCTCATTTCATATACACCTGTGGACTATGCAGTGGTAAACAGGTCCAGTAAACAGAAGTAAATACAAAATCAGATGGCTTGCACTGACTCATTTAAAGGTATTAATTGTACTTTGTAAAACAACAAAGTACCTATTACAGTTATCTTGTTTCCACTGTGAATATCCAGATAATGATTTAAAAAAACAGAAGTTTATGCTGATATTTGATTGCTCATGAAATCCTTTTTGTGACATATTACTGAATATGAGAAAAGGACGATTGCATAAAGATGTTTATAACACATATCACAGTGCTGAAGAATTAGGCCTTATAAACTCCTAGGTGATGCATGTATTATAAATGACATAATATGCTGTGCCTTCTGAGCAGCATAGCATTGCGTGCTTGCCTCCTTTTAGGAGAGGCAACCGAAAGAGGTCAAACGTGACATCAGGGGAAGGCAAGTGATGGCACTGAAGCACCACGCTGCACTTTGAAGGAAAAGAGAGAGAACTTTCTCTTGGGACTGATTTTAAAGGCCAGGTTTTTGTCTATGTGGTCTAACTCTAGATTCAGTTTATACTGGATATTCTGACTGAGGTTTTTTTTTTTTCTTTTCCTAGAATTGTATTTGGTTGTTTCACTGCGTACAAAGCTGTGGTATGTCACTAGCAATTATGTGTCTGGTCTGGCTATAAAGGTAACAAAGTTTCTGTGAATGTATTTGCTTTTTGTCAGTTACATTTAAAACAGGGGTTTTA
>VUQS01028327.1:0-20415 GCA_015108495.1 Heterochromis multidens | reverse complement strand
GATGGGTGAGTCGTCCCCCTCATCCCCAGACTCTGCTTCCTCTACAGAAGACGTGTCAGTGGGATTAAGGAGGTCCTCGAAGTATTCCTTCCACCGCCTGACTATGTCCTCAGTTGAGGTCAGCAGCGCCCCACCCGCACTATATATCGTGTGAGTAGAGCACCGCTTTCCCCTCCTGAGTCGCCTGACGGTTTGCCAGAATCGCTTCGAGGCAGTCCGAAAGTCTTTTTCCATGGCCTCACCGAACTCCTCCCACACCCGAGTTTTTGCTTCAGCCACTGCCCGAGCCGCGTTCCACTTGGCCTGCCGGTACCCATCGGCTGTTTCCGAAGTCCCAAAGCAAGTCATTGTGAAATAATG
This sequence comes from Heterochromis multidens, assembly GCA_015108495.1. NCBI lineage: Eukaryota > Metazoa > Chordata > Actinopteri > Cichliformes > Cichlidae > Heterochromis > Heterochromis multidens. The sequence continues at coordinate 20,055 of VUQS01028327.1, read as the reverse complement.
TTCTCTATCGCATCCAGACTATCTCTCCACTCCTTTACATATTCCGTATGTACGGGAAGTGACCCCCCACTTGTAAGGGCATGTGGATACTTCTTTAAGACACTCTGGCTTGCCTGGTGACGCCCCACAACTTATCTATAAAACAGCTGTGCTGATGTGAAATCACTGACCATCTGATCTCCACTTAACTGTCAGGTGCAGTGTGTGTGTGTGTGTGGGTCCAGACTGAGGAGATGAGGTTGATCCTGGTGGCCCCTCTTTAGCCGCACATGCCATGGTTTTCGGCAATCCCGCTGCTTTTGAACGAAACACCATAGGAGCTTCCTGTTCGAAGGGACCTCCTGTCTCAGGTGAGCGAGACGCTGGGGTGGAACTGATTGCCTGTCCCCTGAGAGGGAGAGGCTCCTTGCCCTTGGGCTGCCCAAGCTGGTGGTAAGAACTCTGCAGGAGTCTTGTGCACCATCCACTGGGTGCCTCTTCATACCGCTGGGGACTGTTTGTCTCCTGGTGTGTGGTCTACCAGTTGGACCCCCATGAGGCCACAGTGGACACCATCCTGCAGTTCTTGCAGTCCCAGCTTGAGGTGGGCAAGTCTGAGGTTACCCTTCGAGGTATGGTGGCAGCGATCAAGGCAGTCCACATTGGTCACTCAGCACTGAATGGGACTGAATCATCTCTGGTCTCCCGGTTTCTTAAGGGTGCCCAGTGGCTTGCAATTTGCAGGCCTGGACCCTCAGTTCCCCCTTGGGACTTGGATTTAGTCCTTGGCATACTCAGGCATCCTCCCTTCGAGCCTCTTGAGGATGCTGGTTTGAAATGGCTTTCCTTTAAAACAGCTTTTTTGATTGCCATTACATCTGCCAGAAGGATTAGCAAGCTCCACGCTTTGTCAGTCCACAGGGATTGCTGCAGGTTTTTGCCGAAAGGAACAGGGGTTATCCTCCGACCCAACCCTGCATTTCTGCCAAAGGTTCTATCTGATTTCCCCCGTCCCAGTCAAGTGCTTCCCACTGGGAGCTTAGACCAGGAGGCAGCTCTGTGCCAAGCTGCTCTGTGGCCTGTCCGGGCTTTGACAGAGTATATCAAGCATACTCAGACCATTAGGACAACTGACCAGCTGTTTGTCAGCTTTAACCCTGGGATCAGGCAGACCCTTGTTTAAGTCCAGGCTGTCCCACTGGGTTGTGGATGCCATTTGGCAAGCATATGCATTCTCGGGTGTTCTCCTCCCTTCCAGAGTGCTGACCCACTCGATCCGAGGTGTGGCCACCTCATGGGCCTTATGGAGGGGTGCTTCCCTTTCAGCCATTTGTGCAGCAGCGACGTGTTCATCTCACTCCACATTCTCCAGGTTCTACCATCTTAACGTGGCAGCCAGCCCCTCCTTTGGAGAGCAGGTGCTGGGTGCATCTCGGCAGTAGCCAACTGGGTGTCGTCTCCACGGTCGGCTTAGCTTCTTGCGTGCCACTCAGAGCGATCACTCCATTTCGACGTTGTCCCTCCGTCTTGTGGGACCTTCTGGGGCCAGTCTTGCATCTTGCAGACTGTTAACCCCTCTGCCTCTCTGGCTTGGCCTTCGCGTCTGGCAGGGCCTTGACCTGGTTGGTGTGTAAATATGTATATTTGTAAATAGTTAGTTTAAGCACTGTGGTGGTTGGGTTGTTGGGCTGCACCGTCTCCTCACAGGGTGTCTTAAAGAGTTACCCCGTACATATGGAATATGTAATGGAGTGGAGAGATAGTCTCGATGCAATAGAGAATGGTTGGTTACATTGTAACCTTGGTTCTCTGAGTGAGAGACTATCTCTCCAGCTTTAGGGCTGCTCGGAGACACGTTCTGATTAAACTATCAGTGATTTCACGTCAGCACAGCTGTTTTATAGATAAGCTGTGTGGCGTGACCGGGCAAGCCAGAGTGTCTTAAAGAAGTATCCACACACCCTGACTAGTGGGGGGTCATTCCCCATACATATGGAATATGTAACAGAGTGGAGAGATAGTCTTGCACTCAGAGAACCAAGGTTACAATGTAACCAGCCGTCATTCTTAGAAACAAAGACACAGACAAGCGTTGCACAAAATGCTATGTGTACCATATTTGATACATGAGTTTTTGAGACCTCTACATCATCAGTGTGATTTTTTAACCCTGACCCCTTTTTATGTTTTTGCTGGTTTAAGATAAATAAACTGTGAACAATTAATTGCACAAAAATGCAGAATGTAACAAAAATTATACAAATTAAAACTCATATATGCAAACTGATATTTAATTTCTTTTTTTTTTTATTTGTCAGGAGGCTCAATAAACACTCCAGTTTAAAAAAATTTGAATTTTCTGGCAAATATTTCATGGTTCAGGCTTCACAGGGCTAAACAAGGCTACTTATTATACTAGACTATCAATAATTATGATCAACACATGTTTTGGATACATTCAGATGTGACAAAGCAAGAAAAACTGTGACTGTAATGAACAGTATGTTTCAGCAAAATTTCTCCCTGTCGTGTTAACATGAAGTTTTCCAGTTGCTTAGTAATTCAGTGCAATGCACAACAAACCAGTTTATGAAATAGAATATATCAAGAAAAGGCTGCCATGTTTATTGTCATAACCACATAAGTTTTGTTGATTTGCAAGTAGGCTTAATGTAGGCCCCTACATTAAGCATGAAACATCATTCCCATCTTTGTGGAAGATGTTTTATTTATGGTGGAATGAAGTGTAAACAAATGTAGCTAATTATGCTTATGGAAATGAGGATGAATAAGAGAAAATCAAGTAACAATGTCTAAATTTGTCATATGTGAAGATTTTTATTCAAAAATATTACATTTTCAGCTGCTTTCGGCTGAATTGTCTTTCTGAGAGTTTGTTCTACACACTATCAATCGAACCTAGAATCAACAGGGAAGCCACCTGTCGAGACTTGGGTGAAATGCACAAATGGTCACGTGACATGGGTGTTTTGAGCAGTGAGCAGCGCTTCATAAGCTTGACACAGCTTTGAAAATGTCAGTACTGAGTGTCCCATCCCTACCAAAATGTAGCACTACAAACTGCATAAAAACATTCAGTCAGCATATTAGCCAGATGTGTTTGGGGTGGGGGCAACAAAAAGTAAATACAGGAAGGAGCTGACAAATATCAATAAAGCAATGTACCTTGCTGCTCATCCAAAGGCGCCCTCGGTTAATTTTACAGCTTGCTGCAACAGTTTGTGTACTTTGCAAATCTATGGTACTCTGCTGCATCCCAAAATGCAAAGCATACATATAGAAAGGTGTTAAGCTCAGACTTGCAGTATGCACCTGGTTGTTGTGTCAGATTGAAGTCAGACCATGTTGTCACAAGTTTGTTTGGAACTGGGCCACCTCCTCCAAACGGTCTTGGTACAATTGTTTTGGTCCGCACTCTAGTGTGATTATCTGTGTTCACACCTGCACAAACAGACTGCCCAGAGTTAACCCACACAAACACAGGGAGAACATGCAAACTCCAAACAGCAAGGTCCCTGCACTCGAACTTGAACTCAGGACCTGCTTGGTATGAGGCAGCAGTGCTAACCACTGGGGCGGGCCAGTGCCAGATCACGCCCTTCTTCTGGACACGCCCCTGTGTCAGAGCAACACTGTGGAGGTCAGTCTTGACCTGAAACACCTACACAGTGTCAGACCTATTTGATCTGAATGATCCTTGAAGATTTCACAGGGGTTTACATTAATCTATAACAGAGCATTAGAACCATGAAGGTGTACTTACAGCAAAAACAATTGTAAAATACAGCTCTGGAGAAGTTTTTCTTGTACTAATTTGTAGTTTATCTGTGTTAACTTATTGCAATGCTGCAAAGATTTCTCAACCAGTGACCAAAATTTCTTGATAACTTCTGGATGAACTGCCACGTATTTTGTTACAATTTTTATGGGGGACTGAGGATGAGACCGTTACCTACATTTGTCATGTTTAGGCACAAGTAGGACTCAAAGAGCAGACTCAAAAGACCAACTGCAGTTTTACAGTGTTTATTAAAAGGCAGTAGTGATTTCACTAAGGTAAGGTAAATGGTTTGAAGTTCCACTTTCTCAAGAGGAGCTCTGCCTGCATGGAGCAAAGATGTTAGGAACAATCAAGGTGAGTTTGAAGAAACTTTGCAATATTTGCTGTTTGCTTCAGAGCTTTTACTTGTTTGTTTCTTGAACAGTTTCCAAAGGGGTTACTGGCAGGCAGGCGAGATTCCAGAGCAGCTGAGAGTGCCACAGTGAAGAGCGGGCAGGTGAGTTACTGGTAAGTACTTTCCTTTGCAAGTACGGAGTTTGGCTGGAAGGCTCAAGTAAGTGTTGCTGGCAGTGTTTGTGAAGGGATCCAGGAAAATAGGCTTGGAAAATGGTTCTCAAACTCCACCTGTGACTTGGAAGGAGAGAGAGAGAGAGAAAAATGCCTGGCCACCTCTTGGTTCCAACACTGTTGCAGTGCAATAAGTTGGTGATCTCTTCACTATTCATTCAGCACAATAACATACAGTCAGCCTTAGCTATATGCAACTTTGTGTGTGATTTTAATTAACAACTCTTAGCACATTAATGTGCTAAACTAACACAGTGAGCACAGTAAACATACCTGCTTGAACATTTTAGCTTTGTCACTGTGCAGCCTCACAGAGATGGTGTTATGGCAAAGTTTAGCAGGGGTGTCAAACATAAGGCCCGGGGGCCAGAATTGGCCCTGCAAAGACTCCAATCCAGTCCACTGGATGGCTTTGGAAAATGTGAAGGAGGGCATAAATTGTGGACTCTTAAATTTATTTTTAAAGTTTTAAAGCTTTTTCCTGCTGGTAAAGACCTCACCCATAACAATTAATACTCCACCAAAGTAATTAAGTAACAGATAAATAATTAAATGACAGAAAAGTTGTTGTTTTTTCACTTTCGGCTATAGAAATTTCTGTTTTTTACAATGGGTCCACAGTAAAGAAAAAAAAAAAAAGGACATTTTCTGTGAATTAACTGTCATGTCCCTCTGTCCTTCTGTGATGACCACTTTCTATCTCTCTCTTGCTCTTGTTGCTTTCACTCCCTCTCCCCTATCTGTGTGAACGTGTTTTGTGTGAGTGAGTTAACCTCACCCTTGTGTTTTAGGGGTGGGACTTGTTGTAATTGCAGCACAGTGTGGGCCATGAGCTACCAAAACTTTTTCTGTAATTTTACACATTTACTTCTTACGGTTTAAGAGTCATGCTGACACATTTCTTTCATTTACTACAACAGCATTTCTTTATCATGTAGAAAAACTGAGAAATATTGTTGAAATTGCACTTCTTTTTCTTATATTTAGACATCTCAGGGATTATATGTGTAGTTTTCACTGACAAACAAGGCAATTTCACTGGTCCGGCCCATTTAAGATCAAAATAGGGCTGTGTGTGGCCCTTGTCAGTGTGTGAGAATCTAGAGAAAATCTGCTTCACATTGACCGAAAATGTCCTGAAGTTTCAAATGAGGTAACTTGTTTTCTGCCAAATTGGAAAAAAAAATGAATCAAATATATGGATCTGTTTTGTTTTTAATTAGCACATCAAACAGTTTGCTTCTAGGTTAAAAAAAACAAACAAACATGATGAGCACATTGCACTATATACGCTTCTTCCGAGCTCCTCTAACATGTTTTGGGTTTCTTAGGTAATAGTGGTTTTAAATTAGGTTGTTGTAAAAATTTTGTTTGGGCAAGCTTGGTGTGACATGAGAATCATTTTTCCAAAGCAGGTACTCCATGGTATATCATTATCAGAGTAGTGCGATGCTCCTCTGACACATTAACACTCATATGCATGTCAAGTGCAGCAGAAACATTGAGAGTAGGCGTTGTTGGTGCCTCTTCTACAGGATTAGAGTGGAAAAACAAACTTCAGGTGTACAAACCACAAAGAAGTACACGCTCAGGTAGACACACAAATGTGGACAAGAAGAGTGATGAATTATGGTGTTGTGGTCTGTGGTTCTTTGTAAGTAGAACTGAGAAAAGTGAAAATAGCAGGAGAAGTAAGAAGACAGACAGGAAGAGATGAAGAGGAGAAAAAGAAGGAAACTGGGTCAGGCAGGAGAGTGGAGAGGTGGGGCAGAGGGGAGGACTCGACTGTAGAAACATTATTGACACCCCCTTTCCTTCTCCCCTCCTGCCCCCTTTAGCGTTCACCCCCAGTCTCTGACCAGCAATTACACCTCTCCAAATTATGATCTATACTGGCAGAGTGGACCTGACCATGGATGGAGATAGATGAAGATGGATTGAACTCTATCTCCTCCCTCTTTCTCACTCTCTCTCACACTTTCCTCTTGCACTCTCCCCCAGATTTGCCGATGGAGACAGATGGTGCAGGGCCCCTGGCCTTGCCCGTTGCAGATTGATTATCGATCAGGGGACAGAGATGGATCGAGGGGTGGAGAGGACACAGAGGTGTGGGGTGGGAGCAGTGGAGTTTAGGCAGAGGTGGAAAAGTGAGAGGATTTCAAAGAATTTATGTTTTAAGAGTATAGCTGAAGCACTGCTGGAGAGGGAGAGAGGAAGAGGAGGGGGGAGCAGGGTAAAGATGTGGGTGCAGAAAAGGTTTTCTTCGGCTCAGCTATCAACCTTGAGAGGGAGCTATTGACTAAGCTCCAGATTTATAGCCCAACTCTAAATGGTTTTGGGTCTTTTCAGGATTTCCAAGTCATAGCTCTTTTTTTTTTTTTTTGTCAATGAATGTCCCACTCTCACTTTAAGTAGATGTTAATCATTGCTACGGGTGCACAAGCTGCAAATCTAAAAAGCAAACTTTGTATGAATGAAGAAAAATAACTTTATGTGGAAACTTGTCGGCATGCTGTTTTAATTTTTAAGGGTCACTGGATTCATTTTGCAGATAAGGAATTATCTAAGCTTTCATTTCTCTTAGATAAAAATATGACAGCGCCAAAGTCACACTGGAAATATAATTTTTACATTGTCTATTTATCATCTGTGAGTGTAGGCCAGTTTTGTGTGGGTACCTGCCTTTGTGTTTGTGGGATGAGTGTTTGTGAGCATGCTGATGTGCTGGGAAGGTGTAGCTGTCTCTCCTTGCCAGACAGATGGCTATCAGCAAGGATCCTGAGAGTGAGTGCTGCTTTACAGCAGAGCCAAGAGGTTAAGCTGCAATCTCCACTGTCTCTCTTTCTCCCTCTCTCTTATTTTTTCTCTCAGTTGCTGTACCTTTCATCTTCTCTGTGTGCATTTGTATGTGTGTGTGTGTGTGCTCATTTATTCCCTTTGCACTCCTATGTGTGAATATCAGTGTGTGTGATAAAGGAACAGAAGGAGCCTGTTGGCTGGTACGCGTGAGTGTGCTGGAGGCAGATACTGGAGGAAATAAACGATATGCAGGCAGCTGCCCAGCTCAGAGTTTACACTGGGTGCCATCACTGATGGCCATTCCTGACTGTGTGTCCTCACAAAGTCATTACTTAACTTAAAATAAAGGAAAAAAATCACTTCTGTAATTACCGAAGTGCTCACATAGCCTGAGAAATACAGTTTTCTAAATATAGACAATAAATTTTACTGTCTTCCTTTCTTCTCCCTTTTAACTCCTTCTCGCTTGACATTCCACATCACTTCCATATGTACTCCAGCCTACAGGCAGAGTGGGAGTAATATCCCAGGAGGAAGCATCTTTGCAGGCTTCAGGGAGTGGGAGGACGGACAGGATGGATGCAGGATGGCTGAATCTGTCCCTGAAGACTTTATTTAGCCACTTACAGCCTGTAGGAATATTGCTAAATTAACAGCTGTGTTTGTATGTGCATGTCTATTTTTGTGGAAGGTGTTTTGATAACCAATCACCTACACAGTATATGCTGGAAGCATGTGGTAGGAGCTAGAATCCAAAGTTGAGTGAAGTTTGTGCAATATAAAAATATAGACTGCCCTCAGTGGTGTTTTTTTATTTGCTATCGAGAGTGGACCAAACAACTAAATGTAGTTTGAAAGGGTGAAATGTAATGATGGAAAAAGCATAAAGAATTTAGTTGATTTTTTTTCAACAAAAAACACATGTAATATAAATAACAATATAAATAATACATAATACAAGAGACAAATATACATTGCATGGTTTGCATTTATTTATAGGTAGCAATGTTTAAAGTGTTGCCCTTTTAAATAAATACAATAAAAATACCTGTGCAAAAGTTTCAAGCCAACCCTCATTTCTTTATACTTTGCCAGGAAAATGGGAAATACGTGCAGTGATTTATTGAAACATGTGCAAACACACATTGAAATACAGTACATATAAGGCAAAAAACGAGTTTGTACAATTCTAACAACCTTGAAAGTTAATATTTGGTCTGACCATCTTTATTCTTCAACACAGCCTCTGTTAGGCAGCTTTCTTGTCATTTCTTTAAGTAGTCTTCAGGAATAGTTCTCCAGGCTTCTTGAAGGACATTCAAAGCTCTTGTCTGGATGTTGGCTGCCTTTTATTTGTTCTCTGACATGATGATCCCACACTGCTTAAATAATGTTGAGGTCCAGGCTCTGGGGAGGCCAATCCATGACTGATAGTGATCCATTGTGTTTTTTTCTCCCCAGGTATGCTTTCACTGCATTGACAGTGTGTTTGGGATCACTGATATGCTGAAAAATTTTAAGGACACACTGCACACCATGTGTCATAGTCCTGGGTCTTTGAATCAGTGCTTTGAGTTTTTGGACTTTCACATTTATTATTAAATATTTTCTGTTTGATTATTAGTTTGCTTATTCTGTATGTTTTCATCTTCATGTTATTCCTTAGTATTTTTTTTTAGTGTTTAGCTCCAGTTGCTGTTTCTGTTAGTTTATTTGATTCCCCCAGTGTTTACCATCTTATCCTCCTATGTCTGTTCTTTCATGTGCCTGTATTTCCCTATTTAGTTCTTTTTCTCACTTCCCGTTTTACTTTGGTAGTAACTTGTCTCTTGTGTATTGTATTTAGTTTTACTTCCCCTTGTCTCATTACCTTGATTATTTGCACCTGTGTGTTTTTTCCCAGCTGTGTCCACTTCCCCTAATTAGCTCTTTTTGTACATATAGCTTCTGTCCTCCCTTTGGCCTTGTCATGATGTCTTTTGTTTTGCTCTGTGTTTTTCCTGCCAGTTGGATTTGTTGTTCTCTGGATTTTTGTATTTTGGACTGCTTGCAATTCACCATTAAAGGGTGCACTTTATGTTTAAGCCTGCCTGCTTGCTTGCCTGTAGAGTCTGCTTTTGGCTCCTGAAATATGACACCATGCAGAGATATGCCAAGTTTTTGGCTAATAGCTCCTAGGGAATCACCTTGTTGGTGCAAAAATACTATTTTGTACCTACCAAACGGTGTTATCTTTGGCATTTTTCAGAGATTTGGCTGAAGAAATGGGAACAAATTATGCTTCTGTGACAGGCTGCTAGTAACAAAGTGCCTAAAGATGCAACTTAAAATTTGTTGTTTGCTAAGTTGTCTGTTATGTGTAGACACAACACTGACTCATCCCTTGAGTTAGGTTCTGTTTTTCTGTTTTAATGATTCATAGGTCAGTGTTAAGTGGCTCAACAAACAGAAAAACATTCCTCTGAAAATGGTCAGGTATAAGGACTGGACTGATAGTGACTGAAAAAGCAGCCAATGTCCAAAGAAAAACTGTGAAAGACCTTCAGAAAGCCTGGAGAACTATTGCTCAAGAACACTTTGAAAAAATTTTACAAGAAAGTCTAGCTACTTAGAAGCAAAATATAAAGAAATGAGGGGTGGGGCAAGACTTTTTCACAGTACTATATTTAAACCTAAAGGGCCTAAAACAAGACTGACTACTAGACTTTATAAGATAGACATAAACATGGGTCTACAGTAATAATAATAGTATTGCACAAAAAAATACAATCATAAATGATAATGTTGCTCCATGTTTGTCTGATCCTTTGCTAACAAGCTCACTATTTCAATTAACAAAAGCTGCTTTTTGTCATTTCCATTCAGGGCTTGTTTCTGCTGTGCTGCCCCCAGGTGGCCAAAGAAATCAGTTTAAGCTGGTTTAAAACAGATTTTAAAGTTAAATTGAACTGACAAGACAAAGCAAGTCCCAGGTTTACAAGATGATAACAGTAATGCATATAGTCTCTAACTCTCGTTCCTGATGCAGGGTCTCAGCACTGGCACTATTGTAAAGTGTTACATCAACATAAATTAAATATACAAGTGCTTCCTGGGACCATGTAATGTGAGTGCATTGTTGCTGAAACTACAAATCTGCATTCATATAATATTTATTACACAATATTTAGACTTATCCACAGTCCATGAAACACAAGCTGGTAGACCAGCTCTTGATAATTTAGCTGAAGTGTGTAATACATCCTGACGTTTAGCAAGTTAGTGTTTACAGCGTTAAAAGGCTGCTTTCAGCCACATTACACATGCACATCTCCAGGATTGACTGTGTGGCAGTGGGGTTAATGAAGTTTCTCTCCGCTACACCACAGAGGAGAATTAGCTAGTGAAGCGGGAGATGGCTGGCTCTCTTTCCAAGTGTCAACAAACAGTGGGGGAGTCCTCCATAAACGACAAGACGAAGCTGGTCATATTAAGCCGTATTATGCTGCCGTCTCACAAGTATTTGGTGAAAATGTAATCAGTCTTGCCACACAAGCAAATGAATGCAGAAAATGAGAGGGGATGTGCAAACATGCTCTCCTACGTAAACATCAGCGAAAGTAGTTTCACTAATATACTGAATCTACATCCGATAACATGTACTAACACACTCACAGATGCAGACAAATATATAAGCTGACCAGCCAGTAAAACGTTCCTCATCCCTTAGATCACAGTTGGGGGTGCATAAATTCTCCCCATGTCAATGAAGGATCTATGGAAATTGTGCAAATTAGGTTGAGAGAAGAAGAGGATGAGAAAGTGAACTGTAGAAAAGAAGCATAGAAGGAGTGTAAAATACCCTCAAGGCCTTCTTGTGTATCAAAGAGTATGGCCAGCTGTGTGTTTAGCAGCTTATGAGCATCAACAAAAACACACACACATATATGCAAAGCCCTTAGTTAATCGCCAAAGAAATCTCTTCACCATCTTCCATTCAAAACTGAACTGAAATTGTGTTTCTTTGAATAAATATAGAAACTGCATAATGTTCATGGAAGGAAATTCAGGAATATGTGGACAGACACTGTGAGGAAGGATACTCTTCCACCAGTGTTCATGTATATGTATGTGTGGATATGAATATGTGAGTATGTGTATGTGCATGCTCTCAAAAGAGTTTGTTGTGAAAGAAATGTTTTATTCACTTTTCCTTTCCTGATGTCCTTTCCTGAGAATCTACTTTTTCTGTTTACTGAGAGACAATGAGCCTGACCTGAATGAGACGAGCAGAGACAGAGAGAGAGAGAGGGGCAGAGTAAACATTTGAAACCAAACCCATAGTGATAGACAACACAGAAGAACTATGGGTGCAGATTTCTGTGTGTGAGTCTCTACCAGCCAGGAGATGTGTGTATGTGTGTGTGAGTGTGTAAGAATGCTGTTGTGCATCTGAAGTAACGCATCCCTTTTAAGTACTCACACTGGGTGGATACTGGAGTTTGTAAGGTTGTGTTTTGTGTGTTTGTGTGTGTACTTCGGGGTAGAGGAGAGACAAATTTCTCACCTTGTGTTTGATGTCTATTGTTGTGTGATGCGTTATATATCAATAACATGCTCCTGTAACTGCCGTTCTGAAAAAGAAAAATGCTTTTTTCTCTTTTCAGGAAAATCTAGGGGGCGGAGGCCGGGGACACTTCCTCACAAACAGGTGTACACACACTGTCAGGAAAAGTGATTCACAAATAAATTCTGTACAAGTGCTGAGCTTTGATGCAAAACTGAGTGCTTTTTAAAAAAAAATCTCACCCCATAGTTCATCATCTAAAAAAAATAGACGACCCCTTCAGTTAAAGTGATTTTGTTTTTGTGAACCAAGGACTCAGGTTAATATTTCTGACCGCACCATCATTTGTTAGCGTCAACAGTAAACAACAAACATGGCAGGATGTATCAAGATGTATTATGTTGTAAAAATAGGTGTAAAAACATATTTCTAAGACCGACAGTCCTTTTTTGCAGTCTCTGATGAATATTTGACATTTTCCAGTAGTATATAACCTTTCTTGTTACTGCTCTGCTCTAAACAGAAACAAATATTTGGAAAAGTGTTGCTACTTATCTGCCTCAAAGATAAAATCATTCAAGAATACTTAATGCTTGCATTGGCATGAGATCCATTTGCATATATGTTGCACACTGTATATAAAAGATGGACATAGTAACCATGTCCTGTTGGTTAATGAAGTTCTATTGTTTGGGATTTTTTCACATTTGCTATCTTGCTGTTTTGAATCTGCATGAGACGAGTGAGGGGCAGATCTGATTGAGAAACTGAGGACACTGCACGGTCATAGAGTACGGGCATGACCCCTCCCAGTAGCAACACCACACAATGAAAACACCTTATTACACATAAAACTGTATTATTGGAAAATTATTCAAACTGTTATGACCAGATTGTAAGGCACAGCAAAGAATGGAGTCATGCCACCACATGAATAGGAATTACCAAAAATTTATTTAACTTAATAACAATCATCATGTGTGTCTAAGTCCATATCAGTGCTATAAAGCGATGCATGGATGAGCTGACAAGTGTATGAGATATAATGAAAAAAAAAAATTTGCAAAAAGCAAATTAAGATAACCCAAACAAAAGAACTAAACCCGGATGCCAAGGCATGGACACGGCACAAACACTGTCACAGGACTGGAGCAGAGCAGGAGTGGGAGCGGACACCGGGAAGGCCAGGATAGGTGGGGTCCTAAGTAGCACGGCGGAACACTGGTCAGGTTTTTTCCAGGCATCTCCCAAATCTCCACCCAGAAAACTCCTGCAACACAAAGAAAACACACATACACATCTGCACGAAGGCCTGGGGCTGTAACAATAACAAAAAGATAAAAGTTGAACTGAAATCACCATGTGACATGGTTAACTGTCAACAGGGGGATTAAAAATATTAATAAAAAATGTGTTGGCAAAACAGCTGGTTAGACTTTGTACATTCATTCAACCAAATGATTTCTCAGAGACACTAATCTGAAAGTGCTGTTGGAGCCTGCATCTGTTCAGTTTGCCTGTTTTATTAAACCAGACATGGCAGGAGCTGACATCCCTTCTCCATCATTCTGGCTTTCTTTGCTAATGTGCTCCAGGAGTTATTAAAAATGTCCTTCCATGGTGGTTAGTAAGAGAAAATCTATCTGTTAAGATGATAATTCACAGAAGCTTGCTTACTTGCTAATGCTATCTCTGTTTCCACACAGCTCACAGATGGTAACTGATCTCAGAGCAGTGAAAACAGTTCCAGTCATCTGTCAAAAACGAGAGGTTTATGCACAATGCGCAAACCACCAGAAAAAGCTGGACAAACTCAAGCTAATGTTAACAGGACATGGACTTTCAAAACGCTGGTCCTGTATAGAATTCACTGGAAACTGAGTCAAGCAGAGTTAAACCTGCTTCCAGAGACGCCATATCTGGCAGTAATTTAAAGGATGGATGCAAACTGGCAAAGCGAGAAGCTTATGGGGCAGAATGTTGTCGCTTTTACTTTTGATTTTAATAGCTGTCTATTTTTAGATTTCACTGGACAAGCAGTGCTTGCCTTCCTTGTCCTCACAGAATGCCACCGGTAGAGACTTGTGAATCAGAAGGTAGGCCTGAGGTAAAGCATGTCCTGTTTTAATTATCTTCTCGACTTCAGTGGGGTCCATAATTTGCAAAATGAAAATTATATTGCATTTAATAGGAAAAGTAGTGACTAATATTGATCATCAAGAAAATTGTTATTTGATCTACTGTACATTGATTGATATCAAGATTGGAGGCACTTCTGCCTTAAATTGGCTTCAATTTTCAGACCCAGAAGATACACGTACTATATCTATTATGTGGAATACAGTCTGTGATGTTGCGCAATGCATGAGAGACTACTTAGCATTGACAAGCATGTGTGATTTCACAAATTTCAGCTTATATTATGCAAATTTTAATATTAAATATGGCACTGCTGCTCTTATAGTCACTTTTCCCTGCAACTTCTCTCTTAAAAGTTGACAGTGATGAATGTCCTTGATAGAAGCATGCATTGCCTCACACTGAGTGGTGTCAATAGTGAACCAGGAGATGACAAGTCTATCCTCTCAGTCAGGGCATCTATTGTCTCCCTCCTTCTTTTTATCACTGTTTCTCTTTGACTCCTGCTCTTTTCCCTCTCTCTTTTTTGCCTGTCTACATGCTGCTTCCATGAAGGGGGAGAGGGGTGAAATGGGAGGTGCAGATGCTCCTCTGAATGAGAGTCTAGGAGGACTTCGATATTGTCTGTGAGGTTGATGAAAGGACAGAGAAGAAAGACTGGGGGAATAACGAAAAGGGTGAACAGAATAGAAGAAAGGGGGTAAAAATAAATTGTGAATAATGTATGTTGCTGGCCTCCTAATGCTTCGCCGTTTAATACAGGCCTAAATCCCTCAACTTCTCGTAAAAACTTCAACAATTTCGCAGTCGAGTAATCTTCCGATTTAATAACCTTAAGCTTCCCTAGCTCCATAAATCTGACGTTCTTACGCCTTCCCTCCCCAACCTCACCCTCCCCTTCTCGTCTTCCCTCCTTCCTCCCTCATTCCAAGCCTCTGTGCATTTTATCTCCATAATAGCACAAAGCGGAGCGAGCTGCCTCGGTGGGAGAGATAAGGGAAATTCCTGCCCGTATTTTAATAGCTTCGCTCAGCTATCTCTTCCTACCAACTCCTCAGGAGCTGCCAGCCAGCGTGCTCACCTTGGACACAGCACCCAGAGGAGAATCCTACAGAAAGGCATGACTGCCGAACGCCTGGTGTGTGTGTGTGTGTGTGTCTGTGTGTGTGTCTGCATGTGACAAAGAGAGTGTTGGTATTTGTGTGCTTAAGTGTTTGGGACTATATTCTTGTGTGTGTGTGCATTTTGTGTCAATAAATCTCTATCTGTAATATGAATATCTGTGTTGTTTAAAATGCAAGCTACATAAAAAAACTGCAAGATTCAATTGAAACATTTGGTTATAGTTGGGTTGAGACCATCATCAGTGGTGAATATTGAAAAATTTCAGTCCGAGATCAAACTTGCACTCTAATACTCAAACATATTACTTACACAAATGTTGTCTTTTATATATACATTCTACATGAACACTTTATTTTGCACCAC
Source organism: Heterochromis multidens (assembly GCA_015108495.1). NCBI lineage: Eukaryota > Metazoa > Chordata > Actinopteri > Cichliformes > Cichlidae > Heterochromis > Heterochromis multidens. The sequence continues at coordinate 4,735 of VUQS01028327.1, read as the reverse complement.
ACTTTGACAAAAGCAGCTGTTATCAAAAAACCTGTTGTGAACAAATGAAAACTTACATGTGAGTCACGCTGAGCCACATCAGTCTTAGAACTGATGTTCTGTGAAATCAAGTAGCCTCTGCTGTCTCGATGTGTAAAAAAAAAACTAGCAGGCGAATTCAGATTTTGAGCCACTGGAGTTAAAGTAGATAGTCTGTTTTGAAAAGACAACAAACATTTATACCAGTGGCATCAAATTCAAAATGCTGCCATGCCTTTTTTGGTGTCACTTTTATCAGTTTCTTATGGATCACTTGTTGTTTATATTTTGTATTCATGAAAAAGTGGTAACTACTTTACAGATGAAGCAATAGAGGATGCAGCTAATGAAACGAACAATGCATTTTGTGAACACCCTTAGCAGGAGTACAAGGCATGTCCTGTATATTTAATTTTTTTTTTCTATGACTAAGTAATTTAAATTTTGAATAAAAGCAGATAGCTCTTGTTGATGTAAATTACTGCTGTATCCAATATTCCTTGCAAGGCCAGGTCAGGAAATACACATACTTGATACAATCCACCCCCATACCTTACCAATTTGTGGCTTATAAACAGCCAAAGGCCTCATCTGATTGATACATCTCCAGCTGCTTTTCTCTCACTTGCAAATGGTGTTACAGCATAGTACAGTGTGGAGATCTTAGCTCCCTCTGCACAGGTGCCTCATGCAAATAGCAGAGTCTCTAGTGAGTGCAGAGAGAAGAAAATTATTCCTCAGTGGCTTCACACCTACGCCTGATCCCAATCTTCACACTCCAAGACTCACAGACTTTGAGGTACATTTCATTGAGAGCCTCTGTGTCCCATTGTTAAATAGTCAAGAGCACGAGAGCTCTTACATAGACATTTTGAGTCCTTTATGCATACTTATGCAGATCACAGCACTATGACGTTAAACACAGGTTTACCTGGGGAAATCCGAAGGCAAGGACAAGAACAAACAAGTATGGAAGAAGCAACTAAACTCAGTGTTACAATGTTTTGTTTAATTATGCCATTTTAACAAAAAAATAGTAAATTGATTAATTGCCCTGTGACAGACTGGAGACCTGTCCAGGGTGTCCCTATGGCACCTGGGATATGCTCCAGCCATGGAAGAACATGGATGGATGGATGGATGGACAGACACTTACCTACCCTTCATTCTGTAAGGCAAGAGCCTGGAAGACATTCAAATCAGGCAGTTAAGTCCTTTAAGACATAATTGCGTATGCAAACTGTGACATCAACACAGCGCCATAACATAATATTAATAGTAATATTTGGGCTTGCCAGCACAGTTGGCTAACTGCATTCATCTCCTAAACTACAGTGCTGTTGTTGAGAAGAATGCACTGCTGGAACAGAAAAGCTAATGGAAAAACAAGTATGGCATTCAAACATGAACACAATGGAATCTTTTTTAGAGTTTTATGCAGAAAATCTCATCTTTTCCAACTATTGTAGCAACGTCTCTCCATGAGTTCTGGACCATGTGGAACTCCATAGTTGCAAAGATGTCTGTAGAGACAGGTCTGCACACAGATGCACAACCAGCTGAAACAATGAAGCCCTGGTACGCCAGCTATAATGACGTCACTTTGCTGAAAGGGCAAAAATAGCAACCACACAGTCAGCTTTAGGGCGGAGATTGGAATTGGGCCCTTCAGTGCTGACCGTCTTGACTGAGTGCCCAGTCAAGCTGGAGGCACCAGGGAGGGATAACTTTTAAGTGGCAAAAATAATATTCTTTATTTTTTTGGTCTTAGGGGCAGAACTAGAATGAAGGTAAACAGTATTTTGTCCCAAAAGAATCAGTCACTAATGGCATTGTCTCCTTTAGGGACCACTTACCGTAACAAAAAAGCACCTGTTTTGGAGTTCAGGAACTTCATTCATTTTAATCTCTTGCACTGAGAAATTAATGAAATCATCAGAGACACAACTGTGTTTTCCATTTAAGCTACTGCAGCTGATGTTATTATCTAGAGTGCTTTACAGTATGTGGGAACAAAGTGACCTGCTGAAGGAGACTTAGGACTTGACAAACAGAATGATCCATGTGGGAATCAAACCTGTAACCGCTGGCACATCCCACAATCCATTACTATCCGCTAAATATAAAGACATATTTCTTGAGAGACCTGATCCAAGGTTTACACTGAATTCATAAACGGTCAGGAATTTTCTATGAAATACTAACTGACTGGCAGACCATGCCTGTTTATAACCGTTATAGAGTTTTGTACTGTAGGTGATATGGATTCCATTTACCTATACTAATTAACACTTCAAAGGGAGATTTTAAATTTGCATTCCACTGTCAGGAAATCCTATTACATTGTTTTGATGTGTGCCTGCCAAAATTGAGCTCAACATACAAAAGCCCACATGTTCTAATAACTTTTAATCCATCTGAGTCAATAGACATCAAGGTGTTTATGAATATTAGTATCCTCTGTCAGAGAAATTCCTGACACAACTATTCCTGACAACAACTGCTGGATCTTTTGGCAACAAAAAGGAGGAACAGGCTCAATTCCATCACACCAGGACGCGGGGGCTGCTGCGTTATGATAGGCTGCTTGCCAGCGAGGCAGAGTGACAGAGTGTGGCGCTCACACACTGCGATAATACTGTATTCCTGCCAGAGATGCTGTGGGATCACTGACATAGTATGCGTGCATGTCTGTGTGTGTGTTTGCATGTTCTTGTAAAGCACTTTTGTCTGTATAGGAGTGTAAAACAAGTGCTTATGTAAAATAGTATGGTGACTGTGCATTTTTTTGAGTTTATGCATGTACGTTGCTGCATGTGTTTGTTACAGTGAAGCAAACACACAAACACACACACAGAACCTTGGTTTTGTTTTCACTGTATTAATGAAAGCAAGTGTAAGCAAGTGCACGTGATATTAATAATATTTTCATCCAGCTCAAACAACTTCATGCTTAAATGCATACCTTCTCTTTGCCAAGAACTGGAGGCAAATTGAGAGAAGCACAGAAGCTGAAGAAACAAACACAGATTTTGTCCCCGTTGGGAATCCAGATTTTCACTTTATACATGCAGGCACACAGGAGCACACACCTTTTATGACATGTTTAATACTATCCTCACTTCATGTGAAGGGATGGGGCACTCAGAATGATTTGTTTTCCATTGTTGTGCAAAGACAGAAGAAGAAATTGTGTTTATGTTGCCTTCTCATGTCCTTTTAGTCTGTGGGTTTGTGGAGAGAGTTTCTGTGGGTGTGGCAAGGGTGAGGAGGTGGCAGTGATATCTGAAGAGTGAAAAAGAAAGGGAGGGACTGGAAATAATGGAGAGCTGAGTTTGGATTAAATGCTGACATTCTCCAGTTCTTAGTGCCCAAAAATACATCATCACTCTCGCTCTCTCTCCTCCACTTTCTCTTCAGTTTGGCAGAATACTCTGGCAGTGTTGGGGTAGAAAGGATTTGCCTGTAAGTCACTCAGCTTTTATGTAATAGCTGTTTGCAGCATTCCAGAAAGGAGTTTGTGGAGAAGTGACTGAATCAAGACAAGAGCTAGGGAACTCGGTCAGCTGCAGCTGCTGGGGTTCATGTGAGAGAGAAGATCCCGGTGTGGTAGAGAGATTTAGAGAAAAAAAAAAGGATGGAGAGAATGAAAAGAACAAGAAAAGGCAAAAGCCAAAATTTCCAAGGGGAAGACACATATGAAAATCATGTGCTCACTGCAGGCCCAGTCTGTAGCCTTAATGTATGCTAGACTGGGGTTTTCCAATCTTTCTTGCCTCCTATCTAGTCAGCAATGCTGCCCTAAGCTGATCTTAATAGGTGAATACATGCCCATCTCTTTCTTTGTGCAACCTATTGCAGATAGGATGTAATCAGGGGCTCATTCAATCCCACTAACCAGAACAGAACATCTTTCAGTTGTAGGCTGGGTGGTGTGAATCTGAGATGCAGTTTTGCACATCACGCAGCAGTATTTTAAAATTTAGCAGAGAAATGTTTCTATCCCACTGGCTAATAAATTATTGCTATAGACTTTGCTCAGATCCTTGTCTCAGTATGTTTTATGGAAAATTTCAGGCCCAGTCATAGTTCCCCTCTCCACTAGGACAAGGAGGAGAGGGTGTTTAATACTTTGCATTAAAGACCCTCAGCATCGCACCTCTGGCAGCTGATCCATTGTGTTCACTGCATTTTTTTTTATCATGGTGGGGTTTAGATACATGTTGCTGCAAATTGGGTAACACTTGTGACACACATCAAACAAGGAAAAGTACCTCAAATTCCCTTTAAGACTGTTTCAAGAAAGCATGTCCATGGTGTTTTATTTTGTGTGTAATGTGTTTTCATACTAAATGTGCTCTTGATCAGCCCTGTTTGCATAAGTATTATTATATTATTAATGTTATCTTTAAGATGAATTCCCAAACTTTTAACTTCCTGAGATCCTCTTGGATTTACACCGATCAGGCATAACATTATGACCATATGCCTAATATTGTGTTGCTGCCAAAACAGCTCTGACCCATTCAGGCATGGACAGGCATGGCACCAAGATGTTAGCAACGGATCCTTTAAGTCCTGTAAGTTGCGACGTGGGGCCTCTATGGATCAGACTTGTTTGTCCAGCACATCCCACAGATGCTTGATTGGATTGAGATCTGGGGAATTTGGAGGCCAAGTCAACACCTCAAATTCATTGTTGTGCTCCTCAAACCAT
>VUQS01028324.1:0-13005 GCA_015108495.1 Heterochromis multidens | reverse complement strand
GACAACTGGGGCTAGACCCAGGTCCATCGAGACAATCGGGCACTGATTTTTTCAGCTAGACCTTCCCAATTTTTCTTTTGGGAGTCATCGCTTCCCAGAAACACACCTAGACATTTAATTCCAATTCCATCTCTGTTCCACTTTAACCCCGCAGGTAATACTGGCTCCTCTTTATCTGCCCACCCACCCAACATGAGACCCTCACATTTAGACCAGCTGACCTTTGCGGAAGAAGAACTCCAGTTTCTGCTTGAGGGTGGTGATGTAATTTGGACTGGTTATAAAAACCGTAACATCGTCAGCATATGCTGATAGTCTCACTGTGCTTCCTGCTTCTTCCGCAAAGGTCAACCCAGTAAGTCCCTGCCTAAGCTGGTTTAACAGGGGTTCAGTGGCCAGAGCACATAACATGCCCGAGAGGGGGAACCCCTGCCTGATGCCTCTCTGAACCAGAACAGGTCGACTCAGTCCTCCACTGACCTTCAACATGACAGCGGTGCCTGAATACAAAAGTTTAACCCAAGGAATAAAAGTTTGCCCAAAATGTTTTAAACAAATAACAATGATCAACCCTATCAAATGCTCTTTCTTGATCAATAGAAAAAAGTCCCACATCAAACTCCTGGAGCTTGGCTTGAGAATTCAATAATGTCTCGAATTAAGAACAAGTTGTCCAATATAGTCCGTTTAGGAACACAATATGCTTGATCGACATGAACACTCACTCGCAGTTCTTCAGCCTGTTGGAAATACACTTTGCAACAATCTTATAATCTGTACAGAGCAGCGAAACCGGTCTCCAGTTTTTAAGCAGACCCAGGTCTCCTCTTTTGGATAATAGTGTCAAAACTGCTCTTGTACAGCTCAGTGGTAAGATTCCAGTATCCAGACAGTATGTCAAAACCTCATATAGGTCTTCACCCAGTAAAGTCCAGAACTTCTGGTAAAACTCCGCAGGAAGCCCATCAACTCCTGATGACCGACTGCAGTTGACCTGCTGAACTGCTGAAGACATCTCATCAAAAGAGACAGCCGACTCCAATGCGGCAGATGCTGCCTCGTCCAGCCGAGGTAGGTCCTCCAGTATCTTTGCCACACATTCAGGGTCACACCTTTCAGCACTAAACAGGCTGGAGTAAAAGTCTATAGCAAGTTTTCGCATTGCTGATGGGTTGGACGTTACAGCCCCATTTGGAAGCTTAAGGTGCATTATTTGGTTCTGTCCTTGAACACTCTTCTCCAGCCTAAAGAAAAACCTGGTTGGAGCGTCTATTTGGCTAGACGGTGGCTTTCCGGGTTCTAATTAAAGCACCCTTAGCTTTTTCGTAGATAAGCTTACCCAACACCTTCTTCCTGCTATTCCAAGTCATATTGTTACTATCTACCCCACTAATAATCCTATCCTCTAGTATCCTAATGTCTCTCTCTAATTCTTCAAAATAATTTTTTTAATGGCTGTCGTATATGATGTGTACTGTTGGCAAAAAAGCCTGATCTGTGTTTTCCCCACATCCCACCATTGAGCTAAATTGTCAAAGTCTTTTTTTCTTTGTCTCCAGATGTACCAGAAATCAGAGAAAGCCTGACAGAACTCTTGGTCATGGGTCAATTGCACATTAAATTGCCAAAACGGACAACGGTAAGAGCGTGGCGGCATGAAAATGTCCACAATCACTAAATGGTGATCAGAAAAACCAATGGGTGATATTTCCACTTTAACTAAGCTATTATTGTAAGATTGATTAATGTAAATTCTGCCAAGCCTGGCTGCCTTCACACTGCCTTCAAAAACCTTTATGTATGTGTACTACCTGACTGTTGGATGAAGCCTCCTCCACACATCAGTCAGATCGTTCTCAAGAATAACAGTAGATAAAAGGGAAGCCAAAGGTGGATGGGGCTCTCCTGTATTCCTATCAACTGAAGGATGGGTGGTACAGTTCCAATCCCCTCCTACCACTACTACTGAGCCACTATGTAAGCACTTCAGCTCATCATTCAATTTATGAAATAACTGTACACGACCTCCACCCGAATTATGAGCATATGAATTCATGAAAACAAATGGAATATTCCTGATTGCTGCTTGCACAACCTGTGCCCTGCCTTGTTCTATTTCCCATGCCGAAACATGTGATAACTGAAGTCGCTGAGAAAATAAAACTGCTACACCCGCACTAAGATTAGTACCATCACTTAAAAAGAACTCATTCCCCACTCAACTTCATTATCAAATAAACTATGTGTATCTTGTAGAAGAAACACGTCAATGTTCTTACTTCTACTGAGCTCAGTTACCAATGCTCGCCTGTCTCTTTCCCTGCCTCCATTAATATTTAAAATTCCCATTCTTTAAAAATCCATACAGAGCAGAGAGAAGAAGAAGACAGAGAAGACAGTGAGACCCTTCCAAGAGAAGACCACCTTCTGTGCTGCACCCATTTTCTCATGCACGTACTTTCAGAGGAGCTTTCTCCCGCCTTTCTTTCCTGAGTTTGGTCAATATCTTGTTCAGATGAAATCTTTTCTGTTTACTTAGTAGTTGATAACCAACCGCCCTCCTTATCTTTAAGACAGTGCTAATGAAGCTGTCCACATCAGGAAAAAAAAAATCGTTGATGTCGACAGACTGTCTTCCAAAGGTTTCATCCAGAAAGCAATTGATCTCCTGTAAAGAGTACGACTGTTGATGCTCATCTTGTGACACTATGTCTGAGAACTGCAACAATGCATCATCTTCCATTATGTCTTCCTCTTTATTTTCAATATTTACATCATTCAAGGTACCTGCAGTTACACACAGCTGTCATTCCTTCTGTCTGACCACTACCTTGATTTTCCTTCACTTCTTCACGCTTGCCAGAGTTTAAACATTTCACCTCATCAGTCTCCTGCAACATTCCATCATCATTTACCAAATCATTTTGTTAGGAGCTGGATGCAACTTCCACCATATCATTCTGGACCATTTGGGGGGTGCCGTCGACAGCGCTACTCGCGGCCCGCTGCTCAACTGCATCATTGCCTGCAGGCAGCTGCTCACCGGCACCACCATCACTAGCACCACCACTCTGCGCATACTGCTCACCCACACCACTGTTTGCACCTTGATCTCTATGCAGGCAGGATGAGCGTTTGTGACCAACATCACCGCAGTCAAAGCATCTCATGCTACCCGAACTCGCATAAACAGTATAATAACCACTGTCAAGTTTCACTTCGAAAGACACTTCCAGTGTCAGCGAGGGGTCACTCAAAAACATAAATGCCTGCCTCCGAAAAGACTGAACATGTTGGAGTCTGGCGTCTTTGCACCCAAGACGAACTGTTCTAAACCCGCTAGCGAACTTCCCGAAGCGGGTAAGCTCTTTCTCCAACAGTTCGTTTGGGATGAAGGGGGGAACACCAGAGACAGTGATCCGCGTTGAAGGTACAAACAACGGTGAAACAGCCACAAACAGGTCATCCAAGACCACACCTCTCTCCACTAATGGGTGAACTATACGTTCCTCTCGAAGAAAAATAACGATAAATAATGTTTTAATGTCCAATTTACTCACCAACAGCCAACAAAACCTGCTCCACAGAATATTGTGGGGGGGGTCACCACCCTAACTCCATGCTTAATTGACAGGCCAGACGAACCCTCACTAAGGAGGGACGCCATGGCTCAAAAGTAGAACAAACAACGAACCAAACTTTGGTTACCCAGCCCAAAACAATGAAATAAACTTATCTTACCTTTTAATCCACCACAGGGGGTAAAGAATACGAAAAAAAAAGTCCAAACGTCCCAAACTCACTCAACAGCGCCACATACTCACCAACACTCACATTCCCAGCATGCAGTGCAGTAAGGCGAGAAGAGAAGAGAATTCATGGCAAACTGAAAATCTTCCTCATACAAATAGTCATACTTATAAAACAGAAATCTTGTTGTTGATCTAGCCTGCAAAAAATGTTATAAAGCACATTTCAAATTTCTCTAATTCACCAAGGTTTCCATTTTAATTTGTGTGACGCACTGGTGTCACTAAAAACACACACTTCAATTAGCTTCCTGCTGTTTAAAGAACATTTTGAACCATACAGTTCTACTTACAAGACATCAAACTGCTGCTGAATGACTTATTTGTGTTACTCCAGCTTCCGATAGATTGCAGTACTGATTTAATTGCTTCTGATATTTTTCTTCTAATTCTTTGGCGACATAGCGTCCACAATAAATGATTTCCCAATTGTGTTGTACTGAAATATCAAACAGAAACTCTCATTGTTATATGAAAATTAAAAGATTTTGAAAAGCACCACAGTAGCAAAGCTTGCTGTTTCCTCACACAAAAGGGCTCATCTCAAGTTTCTTTCAAACTGCCAAACGATTTTTAACAGAGGACACAGACACAACATGACACTTTGGCTGCTGTGACAGACACTTCAGGTTAAGTGTTCCTTCTCTCACCTGAACCTTAACTGGACTGCAGCATGTCAATATGACCCAGTTTCTTTCAAACTGCTAAACAATTTTTAACAGAGACAGGTCTCTCACTCCCAACTAAGAGACAGGCTGATAAATAAGACCAATGTGGCAGTGCCAAAAACTGCAGTTCCTCTAAGCACCATTTGAGGTGGGCTCCAAAAACAAGTTAAACCCCACTCATGTTAAGATGCCCAACGTGATTACAGTTAAAGTCTGGTACAAAAAACAAACAAAACATCTGTGTATAATTTCTGCCTTCCCAAACTGTCACCAGCTACCAGCTAACTAATGCATGGATGGATGGAGTGGTGTTTTAAAACAGGTGGTTGAAGCTAAGTCTGCTAGGCCACCCCTCCATTAACTGGAGTCACTGAACTGGTCTTCTCCACCTTGCTTGTGCTGTTGGTGCCATTTGGAGCATTTTTAATGGAATTCTCTGGCAAACAATATACTGTGTGGTATCGCCAGTTCAAGAAGTTTGAGCTTTGAGGAGAGCAAGGAACTGACACACAACTGACATGGGCATCCTGTATGTTTCTCTCAGACACCAGTGGTTTCAGACAGAAAAGCATCAGATGAGAACACTTTAGCTATTTAAAGACACCAATCAGGAGACAGTCAGGTTATCTCACTCCAAAACTGACTATTTATCGGGTATTCATTTTTAGGCTTCCTCAAAATAGTGACACGTCACCGAACAGAGGGGTTAACTCAAAAATAATCCACAACAGGCTGCCAGTTTTTAAAAAATAACCCTCTTGACTCAATTTTAAGATATGAATTGAAAGAAAACCCTTTTTTTTTGTAATCTCTGGTCTCTGTGTTTACTTAATGTTGTGGTAAAGTGACCATACAGTGCTGTAGCACAAAGGCTATACAGACAGTTCTGTTAGTTTATTAGCAGGTAAAATTCCGTTTTCTTTTCTTTTGTTAAATTAGGATTTTTGACAAAAAGAAAAATATAGAATTTCACAAACTTAGTCCTTTGACCACGAAGGTCACTGAGATTAAAATAAAAATCTTTTGCTCGTTGCCTGGCAACAGCAGAAACCAGTGTCAGTATGTTATGAAGATAGTATTTCTGTAAATTCCACTAGATGGGGATTATCAAAATTTGCCATATAGAACTGCCCTATATTGCTTTAAAACAGCAAAACAAACCGTAGATTCTTAATTTAATTAGATTTTATGGAATAGTGAACAAAAGGTCTGTTAAATTAAACCAAAAAATGATAAGCATAAAAGTAACAGCAAAAAAGTATTTACGAAACCCTTAAGGCCAGCCTTATCCTAACATTAACTTCAAACTTAGCCATAAAACTGAAGGATTTACTTCTTAAGGGAGATTATCGGACTTTGTCTCGTAATTTAAATTACTCCAAGTCATCCACACAATTCACTTTCACTTCAGTACACTTGAGGAAGCTGGATACCATCAAAATGCCATTTCATGTTGCTTCCAGCTGAGCTAGTTTGTTGGCAATATCTTTGAACTATGCTGTCACTCTTGTCTCTGCATTGCTGCTGTTTTACAGTTGTAACACTTTCATAACTTATTACTTATAATTTATGACATCCTAACGATGTGTATCTCACAAATAAGTCAGAGATTTTTTTTTCCTGTGTTGAGTTTCAAAGTGCTGATCAAAGCAACCAGGCTTTTCACTAAATTAAATGGAGAAGAAGAAAAAAAAAACTGTCAGCGTCCACAGCTGGAGCTCTTTATTGATTTTCATGGCTCATGTTTCAGCCTCATTACTCATAGAGCTACAGTAAAACTGCACCAGGAAACTTCAGAGGAGATGCTACTGCCCACATGAAATTGCCAAAAGCACCAGAGGAAAGCACCAAATCCCAAACCTAATTGAGGGCTGATCAGTTTCAATTACAAAGGTTTTCCATTCAGTGTGACATAGCTGCTGTGAATGCTGCTAATGGCGGGAGAGATGCCCATTTACGCCCACTCACAATATGTTATCGTGCCATTTTTACACAGAGTGGTGGGGTTAGAGACAAGACTAGAGATAAAATACTAACTGAAGCTGTGAAGAATCATTGCCAAGTTAGATGTTCAACCCACAGTTGCACAAGTAGAGCTTCTTTCTTTTTCTCTTTTTTTTCTCGTAGATTCCTGTCATCATTGCTTTGGCTCATTGCTGTTTATTTGGCTTGTGAATGTAAGATGGATGACAGTGTCTTTGGGTAAAATGGTGAGAAGCATACTTGAATTTTAATTGAATTTGCTGGATGGCTGCTGGTGGTAGCAACTTTTTATATCAACCAACTCAGCTAAGTTGGACTGCTCCCCCTAGTTTGGCCAAGAGATGTTGCCTGAAATGATGGATTTTAAGACGTCAGGATCTTGTTCACTAATGATGGAAAGGTGATTGGTGCGGTGCGGTGCGGTGCAGTGTCAGCAGTAATGTGGACACCTTACCTGACCGTCATGGTGAAAAGAGAGCTGAGCCAGAAGGCGAAGCTTTTGATTTACCAGTGGATCTACTTTCCAATCCTCACCTGTTGGATTGGGTAGTGACTGAAAGAATGAGGCAAACTGTTTCCTACTTAAGACAGCTGGGCTTAGTCTTAGAGATATAGAAAGGATCTCAGACATCCCTGTTGGTGTTATGCAGTGCTATGGTGACAGCGTGTTTTAGCACAAAGTTTGACAGACATTAATCCTTGCTCAGAAATCTCAAACTCAAGCTGAAATTTTCCATACGTATCAGTTCATGAATTCATATTTTTTTCCAGTTTTCCATTCATCATCTAGGGAACATAGTCCTGTACCCACTATTAATAAATGAAATCCCTTTTTGCACATCATGAGCCAAAGTGTCATGTTGTGTCCTCTGCCTCTTACTGCTCCCATTCCTTTGCTTCAGCAACTGCTGTTTAATCTGTCAGTGAAGACAATTTCAGCTGTAGTAACAAGGAACACACAAACAATGTCCTGTTCTTAATATTGCAAAGCTGACGCTGCAGTGACAAACACTTCAGCTTAAATGTCCCTTCTATCACCTGAACTTTAACTGGACTGCAGCATGTCAATATGACAGACAGTTCTCATCAGGGAGGCAGAATGTTTGCACAGAGTGTATATAACATGTTTAAGGGCTTACATGACGTGCCATTTATACTTTGTTTTAAAATGGTTTCAGAAATATAGAGAGTGACACAACCTTGTGCCCAGAAGAGCACAACTGGAGAAGGAATAATGAGTTGGACTTGGATGTTAAATATAAATGAAATAATAGTGTTCACATTGAATGTTTAGGCCATTTGGGGTTCAAAATGTTCTTGAGCAACAGAAATTAAATGATGGGCAACACAACACAACATTAGAAATGATTCCATTCAATTTAGGAAAGAAAGTTCCAGGGTCTTTGTTTTGTGCAAGTCAGCCAGCTGGCAAGGCTCGCTGAGACACTTGATGAAACTGAATCATAGTTAACAAAGTTTGTTTTACTGTATAAAAACTGTTCTTTCTGCTGTAGTCAAAACAGCCTACTTTTTATTAATTTAATTAATTTTCAGTACGTGTCACAGCTATTCTCACATACTGAGTACAGTTGCATGTACATAATTGGACATAGTACTACTACGTTGTCATAACATTGTACTTGAACTTTGATCCATAAGAAAATTTGGAATAAAAAGACGAAATATGTAATTTGGAATGGGTGTACATGTACACCCATGTACATGTACCTTGGAGCCATTTGCTAAGTTTACCAGACATTTCGGAGGTCAGCCCAGAGAAATCTGCTGTACTTATGTCTGTGTAGGTTCTCAGTCATAATAGAAATGGGAATAGTGAAGGTAACTAAAATAATAATAAAATAACATGTCACACACATCACAATCAGTTCAATTGATGACAAGAAGGTCATCAATTGAATTACGGCACCCCATTTCTCACATTTCTTACAGGCAGATGTTTTTTTTTTTGTCATTGCCTATATTTTCCACACAGCGTTGCAGCTGCTGGTTCTATATATCTGTCTGCACATTAAGCAGCCTTATATTTAACCTAGTATTATATGTAATGTAACATATGTTCCAGCTCTGTTGTGTAACTGTATGGATTTTTGAAAAAAATTATGATATGTGACAGTGTATAATCAGATTATTGCAGCCCTAATATGTGGCGTCTTTGTATCTCAAACTGTAAATAAACCATGTAGGCTGTGAAATGAAGTGTAGCTGCTCTAGTATCATCCTAGCAGTGCTGGCAGAATTTAGAATAGTCATGAGATATATAACAGTTTCATCAATATGAAACCGCTAAAAGCAGAATAGGGTTTTATAGGAATTTCAATGAGTCTTTTGCATTTTGTTAGAGCTCTTGATTTTTTTCATACTCATAGCATGTCCACCCTACAGCCTACACTTGAACCCAAATTTGTCCATGGTGCAGTTCTACTTTGATGGCACATCCGATATCATCCCTGACCAGTGCCATAAGAGTACGTTTGGATGCTCTCATATATCTGGTATGAATGGAGAAAAAAAAAAGATTAGTCTCAAGACCTTTTAAAATTCCCTGGACACATGTCCACAGGATAATATGTAAGGTCTTCAATCAAGCTAGATCCAGCAGTTTACTACAGGAGAGGATATTAGCTGTTAGTTTAACAGCAATCTCTTCATATCAATTCATCTCCAGGTCATCTGCAACCATTGCAGCAAATGCACAAATGTGTGGTATTTCCCATACACAATCCTGTCTATGTTCAGCATCTCTACCCACCAGAGCCTCTCTCTGTCTGATTAAGCAATATTGTCAGTGTGCTCTGAATGCTATGCAGGGCAGGAACATCACAGACCACTCTCTAGGGATGATAAAGACCTGTTTCTGTTCCAGCTTTTCGAGATATAAGCTGCACTTTTCAACCTTTTCTCCCTACCTGTTGCACCATCATTCAGTCTTTGCCTAGACAGCAGAGACAGTGTGGCGCCTGATGAGAAAGATGCTGAAGCAGGAGATGAGGCAACCTGAAAAGGCTGAAATAGGAAGTCAATTCAGAAGTGCCAAAAAATTGCAGTTCTTTAAATGGCTACTTGAATCAACGGAGAGACTAAATGGTTTTGTCTCTAATTTTACAAGGGCTTAAAGTTATATATAAACTGACAATTTAAATTGTATTAAGGCTTAAGCTTAAGTCTAAGCTTAGGTCTTTTAAGGGCATGGCTGGTTTAAGTAGTAGGTGGATGCCAACACAGCTTGTTGACTGCTAGGCTTCACCTCACTGAATTCAAGTAACTGAACTGAACTTTTAGACTGTGTTTGTGCAGTTTTGATGCCTTTTGGAGCATTTTAATGCAATTATCTGACAAATAACATGGCTTGGTCTGTGGTTAATTGTACCAACAGACTTTCCAATAAGTCTGTGTTTTCAGTGAGTTATTCATATGTTAGAAATAATTAGGCAGTATCTGTGTCTCTACTCATGCAGTACACCTTGCTAACCAAACTTGAGACATATAACTTCATCCTTTCATTCAGAAATGGTCACTTCTTGGTAAAAAACAAAACAAAACAAAACAAAACAAAACAAAACAAAAAAAACCCCCAAAACAAAACAATGGCAAAGGCCACAAAGCCAAAGCTGAGGCAAAATGGTGATCCACAAACCAACGGAGGAAACAGGTGAGGCTGCTGGTGATCTCCTGGCTGCAGCAGTGTCTGCCCAAGTTGACTGTGTTCCAGCGCTTTATGATTGCATTTAATCTTTGGATACAGTTTTACAACTAAAAATTTTATTAAAGCCAACTTTGATGTTATGTTAAGAAGATAATTGTTTTTGCATTTTGTCATAATTTCCCAAGACCACTACACAATATCAAGACATTTTTAATGACTACTGTGTAATCCATTTCTTAATTTGTTCCAGTTTTGACTTTAAGGTCAGGTCAGCAGCATTGTTTCATAGACCCACAGGTCTACAGGTCCTTGCGGTTTCCATACTAGTGTTGCAAGGTGGAAGAGATGTTGCAGTTTTCATCCAAACCAACAGGGACACTGCTCCCTGTGGGGCGCCCCTCTGAGCGCAAAAAGGTTTGGGGTTCTCGAGGTATCAAGAGGCATCTTTACAGTTATTTTTGCACTTCTTTACCAGTACTACTTTTTTTCTTTTACTTTTTGTACTCTTGCTTGAGTGTTTTATGTTTTAAGGGCTTTGCAATTGTAGTATATAGTCTTTTACTTTGTACTGAACACTGGAAGGTTTGGATAATACAAACTAGATATTTAGATACAGTACCCATTGCTGCTCATCATTTCATTATTTAAAATGACTATCACAACTACAGACCACTGTCAGGACACATTTATTTTAGAAGTTTAATTTTCACTTTTGACTTAGTACTATTCTTGTTGTTCAGAAGAAAGAACCTAAAACATTTTCTACCCTGGGCAGCTACTCAAATTATGGCATCAGAGGGGAATTTCTAAACGTGCCAAAACAACAAAGATACAGTACTTTGCAAAAATATTGAGCCACCCCTCATTTCTTATATAAGTAAAAAAAGCAAAACAAAACAAAACAAAAAAACCAGTTTGTACAATCCCAACAAACTTTAAAATCAATATTCAGTTATTCAGTATGGCCAACTTTATTCTTCAGCACAGCCTGAACTCTTAGGCAAGCTTTCTTTAAGGAGTCTTCAGGAAAATTTCTCCAGGCATCTTGAAGGCCATTCAAAGCTGCTCTTTGGATGTTGGCTGCCTTTTGTTTCATTCTCTGTCAAGATGATCCCATACTGCTTCAATAATGTCGAGATCCAGGCTCTGGGCAGGCCAATCCATGAATGACAGTGTTCCATTGTGTGGTTTTCTATACAGGTATGCTTTTACTGCATTAGCACTGTGTTTGGGATCATTTCCATGCTGAAAAATGAAACTGTTGCCAATCAGATGTTTTCCAGATGGTATTGCCTGGTGGATCAAAATCTGATGGTACTTTTCTGCATTCATAATTCCATAAATTTTGACCCCCAACAGCACTGGCTGAAATGCAGCCTAAAAACAATGACAGAGCCTCTACAGTGTTTTACAGATGGCTGTAGGCACATTAATTACTACATCAGACCTGTTGCCACTGATTTTTCAGTCCAGTTCTTGTGTAATTTGGCATACCTCAGCCTTTTCTCCCTGTTTCCATTCCTTAAGAATTGCCTCTTGACAGCCACCCTTCCACTGAACCATTTCTGATGAGGCTTCAGCAAACAGTAGACGAATCAACTGCAGGGCCAAATACATCCCTCGGGTCTTGTCAGGTCTTGACTGGATTTTTTTTTTCTCCTATTTCTAAGGACATGACTTTCAGGTACTGTTCATCTGCTGCAGATAGTGTTTCAGGCCTGTTACTTCTTCATTTGTCCTCCAGTTGCCCAGTTTCCTCAACTTTTTTAATTTACACACTGCACACCATGCTGAGATATGCCAAGTTTTTGGCTAATAAAGCTTTGGGAATCACATCGTTGGTGCAAAAATACAGTTTTATGCCTGTCAAACTTGTCTTTGGCATTTTTCATAGATTTAACTAAAGAAATGGGAACAAATGATGTGTTTTTGTGAACGGCTGCTAGTAACAAAGTACCTGAAGATGCAATTTACAATTGATTCTTTGCTAAGTTGTCTTTTATGTGTAGACACAACACTGATGGACCAAAAGGAAACAGATACATGCAGCTGGAAATATGGACAAACACGCAAAGCATGTGGAGGCTGTAAAGGCCACATTACGTCCAGCAGGTCAGGCTTCTACTGTCATCACTCAGTACACATTATTTTCACTGTTGAAGCTATAATAAAGCACATAAGAATAGACTGGCCAGTTGACTAGACAAAAAGCATAAAATACACATAAATTAACAGTTGAATGCAACAGGAAAAACAAAAGTCAAAAGTTAAATGATGCATCCAGCAATGTCATAAATATGTCTTCCTGCCTCTCCCCTCTTACCCCAAATCATCATCCCCTCTCTTCCTTGCTTCCTCATATCTCTGATCCTCTTTCTCTGGCTGGTCAGCTTTCTTGGTTTTCTCTGTCTGTTTTGGATAGTTTAGGGCCTAGTCCTTCCCTTTCTTCTATTTCTTAATAGTGTTCAATCTGAATTATTGGACCAGTAACAGCAGGAGCTTAGATTACAGCAGTCTCCTGGCCAATGAAGAGATAACTATTGCTAGGGTGATGGATAACTTGCTGCTCAGTGGCACATCCATCATCTCATAGCATTTCCAAGAGGCTTCTGTTGCCTCCCCTTCATCTGGGCTGACCTATGTTCTTAGATTTAGATCCTGCAAATTAGATAAGAGAGGTTTGTGTTACTAAAATACAGGTTCTTCTACATCCTTTTTTTAATCCAGACTGGTTGCACACAGCCTGTTATCTACCACAGATTTACTAAAAAGGACAAAAAGGGAACCCAGCAGTGGGCTGAAATTCCAAGCAATAACAAATACTTCTTTTATCACATGTTGGAAAGCAGACTCAAAATCTTTAATGGCAGCATTCCTCATA
>VUQS01028323.1:0-10496 GCA_015108495.1 Heterochromis multidens | reverse complement strand
CAGTGAAAGCAGCCAGGGGCCGGCCGCACTGGCGGTACAGGCGGCTGCGGCAAGTACCCGATCAGATGGCCAGACACAAAAGTTCAATATTTAATTATATGTTTGAAATATGTTACCAAATGGCAGACAGAAAATGGGTTTCCTGAAAAGGGATCGCTAAACGTTAGTCAGCAGAGAAAAATAGAGACGCACTAAAAGAAAAAATTAGGAAGGTAAAGACCGCTGAGATATGCATTAATGCAGAAAAAAATGTTTAAAATGTGGAGAGAAAATGATTTGTAGAAAAAAGATAAAGTAAACTTGTACCTGTCCTGAGGGTCATGATAATCTAACTGAGGGAAAATGAGTTCCTGCAGCGGCTCACCCCTCTATGCGCATGCGTCATTTCCCTGTTTTCAAAATTGGTCTGTTTTGTTTCTAAAATTAATTCGTTTTGTGAGTTTTGTGTAGAATATTTTCCAGATTTTGAGAATCAGCACAGAGCTGGACTCCTTTTCCTTCCCATGCCCAGTCCCTGCCATCTCAGACCCACGAGGAGACAAGACACCACAACAGTATGTCGTGATTTCGCTGACGGAAAAGACGGACAGCAGAAATAGGGGAACAGTTTAAAGCGGCACTATGTTACTGGAGCCTGACGCGGTTGCGGCCTGCAGCCGCAGAGAACTGACTGAAGGAACGTCGATCGAGCCCCAGAGAACGGGATGATAACAACAGATATATAAAGATTAAATGTACCATGTGGCCTGTTTTGGGGTGTGTATAAAGACTGCAGTGAACATGGGCTCAGTAGAGCACTTGGACAGTGATATCGTCTCTGCTCTCCATGCATGGAAATAAAGAAAGTTGATTACAGCCGACCGCTCTTGTGGACTCTGTTAATTTTAAAATTTCCGCTACAATGTTTAAATCTGTGTTTCCTAAGTCATTGTTAATATTTATTGTGAGGAATCATTAACACTAACGTGATCAGGTAGTCTTTTCACATATATAAATATTTGTTATTATTAATAACATAATCATCAAAGGTGAACTATGGAATTTTGTTATTCAGGAAGTTTGTATCAAACAAGTAGCCCCTTGTATTACTCAGAGGTAATTCAAAAAGGTTGGTGACCCCTGTCCTATAGAGTATGACACACATAGGATCTTTCTTTTAGTTTTTACATATGAACACAAAGCAAAGATGAAAACCAGCCCAAAGAGACTTTAAAGCAAATCATCACAATGATTCTACTGTAGAAACATGCAGGTGGAAATGGAGGCTACAATGCTGCAAGCCTGACTGATCATCACTGCCTTTGTTACCTGTTGAAGTTCAGGCTCTGGCTTCTGGGCTGGGGTCAGCATGAGCTCAGCTTTAACATCACTCTGGGTTCTTGACTAGCTTTGTGTTAGCATGCTGTCTGTGCAGATGCTTGCTGAGATGTAATACTGTGTTAGCAGTATTATGCAGTTGTTTCTGTCCTGGACACAGTTTGCATTTCACCATCACACTCTTGTCCTTTCATGCAATCAAAATAAAGGTAACGTTCACATCTCCACTTCTTAAAAGCTGTAGATCACTCTATCATTTTCCTCCTCTGGGAACACAAACTGAAATCAGCTGATTGTAGCAAAAGTACGCAGGAAGAAATAAGCATGTTTGATTTTTTTTTTCTTTCCATTGGCAATGTGCAGATAACTGAAGAGCCGTTGTTAACGGAAGTAACAACATAATTGTAACTGTAATCTAATTATTGAATTTAGTACACTAATGTGTTACATTACTGCGTTACTGAAAAACTTAATGTGATTACAGTGTAGCGCCCCTGGCTTCAATCGCTTTAAAGGGCCAGGCACGCCCTGAATTTGTTTTACTTTATCTTACTCACTGAATTTGTTATCAATTCTTTTCAATATATTATGTTCCGGGTTCCCTTTGGGGGTTTTTTGTTATTTTTTAAGATTTATGCAATTTCACTCTTTACCTGTAAATCCCATGGCTTGAGTCTCCGTTCTCCACTCCCACCGTTAACTATTTACTACATACTCTTCTGGAAGTAGGACACATCAATATACAACAAGGTCTAAAATGGAACTTCCTTACTGAATGACATAAAAAAACCAAACACAACCAACAGAATTAAACAGTCAGCTGCAGTATCAATGGCCGTGACTGCGGGATGTGTTATCCGCGCAGTCCCTCACAATTGTCTCTGGGTTTCAGCTAGTTGCGTCCAACCACATTCTCCTTCGTCCCCGTCTTGTCGGGTTCTCCCTTTTCCTCCTTCCCTTTTCAAAATAAAAGCACATTAACACAAAACTCTGTGAGCTACACAGGCACAGGGAACTTGGTCAAAATTGATGGCAAGATGAATGCAGCGGGTTATCAGAAAATACTGGAGGAAAATTTGCACTTATCAGCCTGGAAGCTGCGCATGGGACGCACTTGGACGTTCCAACATGACGATGATCCACAACACAAGGACAAGTCGATCTTTCATTGGCTACAGCAGAAAAAAGTGAAGGTTCTGGAGTGGCCAAGAATGGGCAGCTTTACCATCTGAGAAAATAAAATGCCTCATCCACAACTACCACAAAAGACTTCAAGCTGTCATTGATGTTAAAGAGGCAATACACAGTATTAAGAACTAGGGTATATAAACTTTTGATCAGGGTCATTTGGATAGTTTCTGTTGTCATTATGATTTAAAAAGGGCAAACACAATTGTTTGATAATAAATAGCTTCACCCAACCACTAACCAAGAGTGAAAGAAAAGCTTTTGTATTATTCATATTCTTTGAAGAATGGCCACACAAAAAAAAAAATCACAAATTCTGCCAGGGTATCTAAACTTATGAGCACAACTGTATGTCTGTGCACACAGTTTAGAGGTAAATACTTTGTACAATAAGCCTAGTCTTCACATCTGCAGTGAATCATAAGCCTAGCCGCAGAGAGAGAAGCCTTAAATAGAGTCATCCATTAATTCTTGCAGCTCAGAGGGCTACTGAGACTAAGAAAATTAAATATGAGCCCTCTATCCATAAAATATAGACATGATGTGTGCATCAGCAACAAAAAGACACAGTGAATAAATGAAGCTATTTGATACTTTCAAGTCACAATCACAGCTGTATAGAAATCTGGATATAATCATGTAGATTTCTTTCATGTACTTAGTATATTTATGAGTATTTAATATTTTAAACAGTGTTCCTTCTCTCTTCCAATGATGACAGCACCTCATTTATACCCTGCACTGTCTTCATAGAAAGTGGAGTAGCAAGGGGAAATCTGTGATCTCTTGCTGGTGGAGGAGGTGCCTCAACCAGTCATCCTCCCCCTCTTGCTTATATCTGCAGATATGAAACGGAGCATGACCGCAGATACATGCACAGGAAACTGTAGGAAAATGAGTAAGCAAATCAAAGAGGGATACTTATTCATCCCTAAATTACAGATTCCAATCTAAACCATATAGCTCTTTAATAATAACTCTGTCATGATGTTATTTTTACTCGACAGATTTGGCCAAAGAGAGCCCACATACTATTTATTTATCGAACTGGATGTAGTAATCAAGCCTGAAAATCAAGGCATCATAAGTAGAGGGAGTTTTAACCTCACAGGATCAGATCTTACTGCCAAAACACATAGTCCATTTTTGGAGCGGTAATCTCCAAAGTTAATTAAATCAAACAATATAATCTATCTAATGTTAACACATTTATTACAGCTGTTAAATATGTCCCTATTGTATGTTATAGTGTCTTACTGAAACTACAATCCCTTAAATTGCCAAAACAATGTCACCACACATCTTATCTGACATTACATAGCACCTTCTGTATGTCTCTGTTCTTGTTAGACACAAAGGTCTGCACTCAGACCTTTAATCATGAAAAACACAGCTGATGAGATCAGCTGCAGGTCAAACTGGCAAACAGGCTTTCAGCTGCTGGTCTTTCAGCCCTTTGTACATAAAATAGATAACTCTTTGCAGAGTAAAAACAATGGCTGACCCTGAGCGCCAGCTACTGTTATTGTAAAAGGAAAAAGGGGGATTTAGCTAAAAGAATCCAGCAAAGACCTGTGCATCATGTGGTCAGGACACTGGTGTCAGCTTGATGTAACAATTAGTCAGTGGCACTATTTCCACTGACGATTCATGATGCAACAATTTGAGTGCGTTTATGTGCTGGACAATTAGTCTAACACAGAAAGCTCTTTGAAGACATCACCACGAGCTCTGGGAAATGACTATGTTTATTTCTGTGTTTAAAACCACACAAATAATCAATAAAATGGAGAAGTAGGCAGCGGATTCATTTTAAAGCAGCTATGCATGAAATGCACATCCACTTGAACAGCATTACATTTGAGGAACATTTCTGCCATAATCAGGTATTAAGGCTTCACCATGTTTGGATATTAGCTGGCACTAAGATTCCTTTGCATGACAAACAAAAGCGTACCATCATTAATTTCCTTACTCAGAAATATTCACATAGATTCCATAGTAGACTCGCCCTAAAATAAGATATAGTAATCATCACGTTTCTTTTTATTTTCAGTGGGTTTTCCGAACTTGCATTAACACTTGTAGTGGCAGAAAGTGGATATTCTTACGTTTTGCTGTTCATTTGTACTTTTAGATTTCACATACACTGTCGCTTTATAGTAAAGAGGTGTGTAGCTGGAGGATTACTACTGACTTATTACAGATCAGCATCACAGCCTCTATTTAAATAAATTTGGGTGTTTTTGGATATGAACAAACATATGTGGGCATTTGGGGCACTTTAGATGTTCAACACTTAGACACATGCATTATGTTCATATATCATCATCGTCAGTATGAGATCTCTGGAGGATTGCTGAGCTGACAGCACTAGTGGGTGTTCTGTTATGTGTTTCGCATGGCTACAGCAATAACTCAAAGGTAGTGATGGGACAGGACAGGAATAAATCTAACAGTGTTGTGAAAAGAAGCGGTTGCCTTGCCACTTTTAGTTTACAAATAGTGCTACCGTGGTCACATTGCAATGAAGGAATATTTCTGCAGCCCTGCCTACAGCTGCTGGGTTATAGCCACACTACATGGATATATGCTGGAGTTATAGTGGGGAGTGTGGGGATTAAATAAAACTGGCCTTCCATGTTCTCTTGGTATGTCAAAGGTTTTTTGTTTGTTTGTTTGTTTTGGGGTTTTTTTGTATTTATTTTTGATGAATGAATGAATATCACTTGTGTGTCCTCTATAGGCTAGGTGGGTCCTCATGGTGCTTTGATAAGGGTTACACCGACAAATGTGGGTCCGTATCAGTTTCTTTCTCTTGCTATGAAACATTAAAAGTACAGTTTACTTAACTGTGAGTGCTGGTGATTGCATTCAACAATTTTAGAGTTTTTAAGGAACCGGTGCCCATTACACTGTTACGAGTTTTCTGAGCTCAGCATGCCTGCTTTTTTGCAAGTAGACTGCAGATTATATACAGTTCTTAACAAATTTATTAGACCACCACCCAATGTAAGGTTTATGCCACAGCTGCCCTAAATTAGCAGTACTGGTGATTACCAAAATAATTTTTTATGTTTCTGTAATGGTTAATCCACCAGTATGCACAAGCTCTTTAATCAAAATTATATTTTTAATGCTAAAATATAATTACTGTTATCTATAAATTTTCAAATTTACTGCTTTACAAAAAAGCTGATAAATAGTAAAGCTCATTATTCTTTTTTGATTAAGATGCCAAATTACAGTTGTTTACTTGCATTCCTGAACAGAAAAATTAGTTCTTGTGGTTGAAATTTGGGTAAAAAATGTGAATTCAGTTGAATGCATCCAGTAATTTTTAGTTTTAAACAGTTTCGACAGATTTCTAAAATACTTTAAATTTGTTAAGCACTGTACCTCCAAATGTTTTCTTGTATTCTTGTGTGGGGTTTGTAACCCTTTTTCTTTGGGGATTAATAATGTTCGCCTGATTCCTGATTCAATAACATCAGTAAAGCACATGATCTGTTTTATATAATTCTGGGTGAAAACAGCTCCATAAAAGGTCATAAGATCTTAATGCCATCTTCAACATCAAGAGGAACAAGGAGCAACTGCTCTGGTGCAAGTTCTCTCCAACCTGCAGTACATTTGCTTACGAACTGAACAAAGGGTGGTAAATAAAGGGTCGTCACACCATATATTGATCTCTTGTTTTTCTTGGTCGTTTCATTTCTGATAAATACTGTACATTTTTTATGGCACTATTTAAACACTAAAAAAAACATCTTCACTTTGGCAAGATTTCCCCAATACCCCAAAATGCATTTTAACCCTTTTATCTATATAAAACACACTTATTTCTTTTGTGTAAAAATATAGTTGTTCTGTTTACTATGTAAACCTGCTTAAAATATGAAAATGCCTCTAAGAAAAGTAGGGACCTG
Source organism: Heterochromis multidens (assembly GCA_015108495.1). Lineage (NCBI taxonomy): Eukaryota > Metazoa > Chordata > Actinopteri > Cichliformes > Cichlidae > Heterochromis > Heterochromis multidens. Next base: position 4,062 of record VUQS01028323.1, on the reverse strand, counting down.
CCAAATGACCTGTTTCACCTTTTTTGCCATGCTCTCCTGCAACACAATACCACAAAGAGGTCAAGTACTTTGACTCCTGCACTGAACTCCTTTTAACTGGATATCCTCTGGACCTGTGCTGCTGAAAAGCTCAGTCATATTTCTTTCACCAGCACATATCCTTCAGAAAGCATCATTCATAACAGAAAGTTGTTTGTGAAACCATGCTTGTAAGGGTTAGAGAAACCCTAGGGTAGAAAAAGTCACAGACAGCTTAAGATTGGAAAAAGGCTGCTATATAAGTTTAAAGTAAAGCAGAAAGTCTTCACACTGCAACACAGTGCAGTGTCAAGCTTCTTTTGTAATTTGACTGAAACAAAAAGTAACACTTCATTTAGTGAGCTAAGATCTGAGATTGGAAACCTCTTTTATAAGAGTGCAGTAGCCACAACCAAAACAAGACAAAATTCTGCATCCAATAAGAGAGTACTAAAAAACAGAAAATAGGCAATAGAAAGTGAAAAAGAAGAATGATTTCAGTGACTCGGTGAATGCACCTTAATGTGCCTTTTTGGGATTTTTTTCAAAAGTTTTCCTCAATGCCTGCTCTGAGAACAGCATAAGCCTGAAATGAGCTCAAAATATTTGGGTCAAGACTGAGGATAGGCTTACAGAAAGAGGCACAACAGACAGAAAAAAACATGCTAATTTCTTTAATAGTTGCTATGCTCCTATCAACACATACAGCAGGTCACCAACAGGCTCCTGACTCTGTACCAAGTGTCTGAGAATAGGTGACAATAAAGAGACAATGGGAGTAATGGTCCTGAGGTGACGACATGCTTACAAATGAACTCAGTCTGACTGAGTAAGCAGTGGTGTTCAACATATTAAGTAACTCCATTGGGAGTGCTCAGTGAAGCGAGGGAGCCTTTGTCTGCACAGCTCTGGGGAACACATTCTCAGCCTATCCAAATGGGCAGGACTCCTTCAGATCCCTCTCCAGGATCATTTAAATGCCTCCGCTGCCTGGAAAACTTTTCCAAAGCGTTACCACATTTTGCCAGAATACTCCAGACAAACCACAGTTCCACACACACCAGCTTTAGAAAAGGCTGCAACAATCTGGTTATGCTGTCTCCTCAAATTGGAGGCTTTCTGTTTCTGTAAGTCTGCATCAGACAACTTTCATCTGTTTCTTAATCATATGAAGTACAATATCCATGACCTGAATACCTAATAAATGTGCAAAATTCACCCATGTATACCTGCAGGCTACACATAGAGTAGAATTAAAACAAGTGAGGATGTCTTAGGGATAGAAATTTCTTAAAATATTAATTCAGTTAGGTAGATGCCATTTTACTCCAAGTTTTTTTTAGTAAGCAGTCATGAAATACATAAAGGATATAAATGCATAAAACCAGAGCAATTATGAAACCAATGCTAGAATTTCTTAAACTTAACAGGGTCAGTATTATTCAAATTTTCCATACTGGTGCCATTTTGTTACCTAAATTTAAATATCAATACTAAAACTAAAATGCTCCTTTTGACCACTTCCTTATCACAAGGGGTCACCACAGTGGGTAGCTTCATATATTTGATTTGACAGATTAAAATGATGAGAAATACTCACTTCTTCTCATTTAACAAAAGGTTTTTAAATCTTATAAAGCCATTTGAGTACTGTAGCATTTTAACAAGAAATCTGCCTGCCTTCTAAAGTTGGCAGATTTATTAGATAAATTGGGACCTATTTATCAAAAAAATAAACCTAGGACTGTTTTAAAGGTTGATTTGGGTACTCTACAGTTATATGATAAGACATACTTCATTTTATCCCAAAGGTTGGGAGACTCCCATGTTACAGCAGTCAAAACTAATAACCACAATCTGTAACAGAATAGCTTAAATAAAGTAGAATATCAAAATGCAATGAATTCAATATGACAAAATATCTAATATAAAGGTGAAAACTGCACCAAAATAGTAAAGGAGCTCATAAAGTTGAATTAAATTTAGATTTTTTTAATGAATATAGAAGCATTCTTTAAAATGGAGGATAATAAGTGTTAAAATTACATTTTGCATTCCTGTATTTATGATTTCTGTGACACTAAAGTGCAGCTGAGTGAGACATTTGAAAAGAGAAGGTGGGTGGAGCAAACTTTGATGATGTAAGCACTAATTATAAGCAAACACTGAACCATGCTGCAACCAAACAAGCAGCAGACAGAACACAGACAAATGTTCCCTCTACAGCTACAAGTGTATGATCAGCTTTAATCATGCTCTGTCTCTGCACCACCACCGGTCCCATCTCTGACTCAGCGGCAGAGCTACACTTGGCCATATCGCTGCTGTTACTACGACGATGCAGCAGCCACTCTGCACCAGCCGTTAAGTTCTGCATCTCCCGGCGCAGACGCATTCAATGTGCCGCATGCAGCAGCAGCAGCAGCCTCCCTCAGCATCTCACACACACATAGGCTCATAAAAGACACCGCCTCACAGTGACCCCTGGTCCAACCCCTGTGGTCACGCCTGGACATCAAAGGGAAACAAAAGCTTTTCACTTCACTTCTCAGCAAAAACAAGGACGGAGAACCGGGGATTATAATTCCCCCGTTTAACTCCCTGAAACACTCATGACTGAACTTTTTGTTTTGCCTGCATCTATACAATGAGGAAGTCCTCACCAGAGAAGGATTGTGGGAAAACAAGGCGGTCCTGAAAGCATATGATGGTGATGACAAGAGTCAGGAAACAAAAAAATAAATGGATAAAACATTTTTAAAAAGTCAGGAGGGGTACCTTTGAGAGAGCTGATCTCATGCTGGATAGATCTTCCAGGATCCATGCTCACGACTGCCTGAGGCTCCAAACAGCAGAGTTTGAGCTCTGCAAGGTCAGCTCAGCACTGAATCACCACGCTGGAGGATGTAAACGTCCCTCAGCTAACGGCAGCCGGTTTCTACCACTCTCTGCCTCCCTCCCTCCCTTTCTCTCTGCTCCCACAGGACTTGGCAGCTCAGTGTTTTTGTTCTCTCTCTCTCTCTCTCTCTCTCTGCCCACTTGCACACAAACCCTGTCAGCAGAGAAATTGTGAAAGAAGGAAGCACACCTCCCTCTTTTCCAGCTCCTACCCCTCCCTCTTGTTGTCCCTTCTCATCCTTGTGGTGTTTCACAGGGAGGTGCCTCAACCAGTCATCCTCCACCATCACATCACTAGTAAGCATTTAGCTGGTGTAAAGCAGGCAATGCCGTGTTAAATGTTTCGAATCCGAGTCAAAAGTGATAGGGAAAAAAATACTACTCCCTTAAATGAAGATGAAATGCTCAGAAAAAGATATCTAGAATCCATGAGATAAAACAATACACATTAAAAATTTGGGCAAAACTATGACATCTTTTAAAATATAATACTGAAGTAAACTTGACAAATAGTCACTGTGTTGTTCATTTCTTCAATGACACATTAACTGTGACTCAGCATCTCCCACTAAAGTATTTCCACTACTGGGCTAGAAGAGTCCCTCTATTTTTCAGGAAAAGTACTGCAGAGGGGACCTCAGGGTGCTTTGGATGACAGAGCAGTTTGTTGGAAACTACATTTTGGAGTCTCAATAAAAATTATTCATGCATCTTTTTAAGCACAATGTTGTCATGATTAAACTCTGCAGAACTCTGCAATAGGTCACACTAAAAATAAGTGTGATAAGATAAGATAAGAGAAACCTTTATTAGTCCCACAAGTGGGAAATTTGCATTGTCACGGCAGAAAGTGGATGGAGACAAGAGCAGCAAAAATGAAAAACAATGGTAATAGAATAAATAGAATAAAAAATACAGATGTACACTATACAATCTAGAAATATAAAAATAGGATAAAATAAAAACATGTGCATGTGTATTGTAAAAATGTATACTTATATATGTAAACTTAGGTAAGTATGTATGTATGTATGTACACAGTGAGCATATATATGTATATATGTACAGTGGGTATATAAATAAAATAAATAAAAAATTAGAACACGATGGACACACACACACACACACATACACACACACACACAC
>VUQS01028322.1:54328-67627 GCA_015108495.1 Heterochromis multidens | reverse complement strand
AGACTGGCGACCTGTCCAGGGTGTACCCTGCCTCTCGCCCTATGGCAGCTGGGATAGGCTCCAGCCCCCCCGCGACCCTGAATTGGATAAGCGGAAGAGAATGAATGAATGAATGAATAGCGCCAAATCACAACAACAGTCGCCTCAAGGCGACACCAGTTAATTCTAGTGAATCAAGGCTCTACCTTAATAAATGGGGAGAGAGCTGTAACTTTAATTTCAGTGGTCACTGGGATATAATAACCTAATAATACACAAAATCTCTGTCATTCTGTCTGTTTTTTTTTTCTTTGAGCAACAAAACCTAGCACACAGGTACTTATCTTAGGCTCCTGAATGTTCTTATCTACAGTGCTGTGAAAAAGTATTTGCTCCCTTCCTGATTTCTTAGTTTTTTGCATATTTGTCACATTTACCTGCTTTAGATCATCAAATACATTTTAATATTGATGACATTTAAATGATGACTTCATTTATTAAAGGAAAAAAGCTATCCAAACCTACCTGGTCCTATGTGAAAAAGTACTTGCCCCCTAAACTTAATAACTGGTTGTGCCACCCTTGGCATCAAGAACTGCAATCAAGCGTTTGTGATAACTGGCAATGAGCCTTTCACATCACTGTTGAGGAATTTTGGCCCACTCTTCTTTGCAGAATTGTTTTAATTCAGCCACATTGGAGGGTTTTCAAGTATGAACGGCTTGTTTAAGGTCATGGCAAAGCATCTCAAATGAATTTAAGTCTGGACTTTGACTAGGCCACTCCAAAACCACTTTTTTTTTTTTTTTGAGCCATTCAGAGGTGGACTTGCTGGTGTGTTTCAGATCATTGTCCTGCTGTATAACACAAGTGCTCTTGAGCTTCAGGACACAAACTGATGGCCGGACATTCTCCTTCAGGATTTCAGCAAGTCGTCCAGGTCCTGAAGCAGCAAAGGAGCCCCAGACCATCACACTACCACCATGTTTGACTGTTGGTATGATGTTCTTTTTATGAAATGCTGTATTAGTTTCATGTCAGATGTAACAGGACTCAAACCTTCCAAAAAGTTCAGCTTTTGTCTCGTCAGTCCACAAAATATTTTCCTAAAAGTCTTGAGGATCATAAAGATGTTTTCTGGCAAATCTGAGACGAGCCTTTGTGTTCTTGTTGGTCAGCAGTGGTTTTCGCCTTGGAACTCTCCCATAGATGCCATTTTTGCCCAGTCTCTTTCTTATTGTTGAATCATGAACACTGACCTTAACGGAGGCAAGTGAGGCCTGCAGTTTTTTAGATGTTGTTCTTTTGTGACCTCCTGGATGAGTTGTCAATGCGTAATTTTGGTAGGGTAATTTTGGTTCCCTCCAGGGAAGGTTCACCACTGTTCCAAGTTTTCTCCATTTGTGGATAATGGCTCTCACTGTGGTTCACTGGAGTCCCAAAGCCTTAGAAATGGGGGGGGGGCAATTACTTTTTTACACAGGGCCAGATAAGTTTGGATAGCTTTTTTCCCTTAATAAAATCACCATTTCAAAACGGCATTCTGAATTTACTCAGGTTATCTTTGTCTAATATTAAAATTTGTCTGAAAGATGTAAGTGTGACAAATATGAAAAAACCTAAGAAATCAGAAAGGGGGCAAATACTTTTTCACACCACTGTATATCAGATATTATGACATTATTGTGTTGCCTGGCAACCACCTACCATTGGACTAAAATGACTCATTTTTAGCATTTGCACCTATAACACCATAAAAGCATCACATCATTTTTCATTTCACCACAATAACCCGTCATTTATATACACAAAACTTGAAACTTGAAATCTTAAAATGATTTATGATATATTATGAGGCCATCACGTTGTTTGGCAACCAACTAACAATGATTAAAATGATATTTATATAGTACAGCAGGGCATGGTCATAGACTAGTGTATAGTATAACCAGTGAAATTGGATTTAACAAAACAAAAACAAACAGCTTCAAAATTTTTATGTTGTTTGGCTCAAAATACAGTTTACTTACTTCTGCTACACATGTGCAAAGTTTTACAACATTATGGCTTCATTTACAGTTCACTTCAGAGCGCCACCATGATAAATGTCTCTGGCTCATCTGACCAGAACACAGTATGCAAGAAAATATGATAAGGGCATTTAACTACATCTTTAATAAGGACATCTACTGTGAACTTCAACTGTGCAACAACATGTCAGTGCAACACGACTAGCTTTATATGTTTCCTGGTTCCAAAGTTATGAAGCAGATGACTGGTTCTTTAGTCAGTAGGGCAGGAAAACCACCAGCTTTGGTTACAGAGTCCTTTTATGTTCTTAAATTCTTTAAGTACCAGATCTTTTCTTTACAATGTGTCTTCCATAGTACAACAGAGCCACCAGATTATTATGGGTCAAGGATGCTGGGTTTTCCTTTAATTTGTCATGTTGTTTGTATGTATACGCATATCCTTCAACAGCTGGTTGCTTTTTTTTTTTTTTTTAAGTAGAGGTCAGGGGGAGAAAAGGTATTATGTAAAGGAATAATTGCATGTCATTGAAGCTGCTCAGCCAAACCAAGATGCATTTCGCGTTTGCTCATTTGTTTTGACCACAACACAGCTTGAAAGAAGAAAGAGATTACAAGGTGTGTCTAGTGTGAACTGAAAGCCGGGTGTCATAACATCAAAGACTGACGAGGTTATACATCAGCTGTGGATCTTTTCCCCTCTCAGGAGCTTTAATTAAAAAGTTACAGAATTCCCCTTGGCTTATGTTAATGCCACAAACAACCTCAAGGCGTTTACCAGGAGCTTTGTTGGATACTGAGGGCACAGGTGAACTGGAAATGATAAACAACTATCAAGTCTTTACATCTCTGTCCAGAATAATTTGCATAGTGACTAGAAGAGTTAAAGTTTAAATAGACGAACAAGTTTTGGGGTCACATGTCAAGAATTTTGGTCACATTTTCTGATTGAAAACAGTAACCACCACATCTCATTTAAGTATAAAAACACGAGAAATTTTCCTTGTGCCTGGAAAGTCAGACTTCGGCAATGGAGCAGCTCCAGAAAATGTTGCTGGGAGGGATGACGGATTAGAGGCTTGCTTTTTGGTCTCTTGGTTTGGGAAAGAATTGTTCACATTAACATATTGATGGAATTTTCAGAGATTATACAAAAAACACATGTGAACTGAGTTTGAGGGTTTTTTTTTTTTTTCCTGTGTGTGTTCATGCATGTGTGTTTGTGTGTTTAGAGCACATTGCCTGATTAAGTGAATCAACGAGCGGGGCAATATACCATCGCTGTATTTTGTCATTAATTTGCCGCTGCCTTGAACTGAGGTCTAATTCATCTGCTCTGCTGCCCTCTAAACTCATTTTCTATAGTCATAAGCCTCCAGTTTCTCTTATAGATTACTTTTTTCTCCTTCTATCCACTGTCTTATATAGGGCAAGAAAGAGAATCTGAAAACTAGTATTAGTTGCCATTACTCACACAAACCACCCCCACATACAAAGAAATCTTATGGTATTTGAGTGAAGTGCAGGGTAGAGCAGCTGCATGAAGCAGATTTTATACTGGGAAGTCAGAGAAGGTCACTAGTCTGTTGGCAGTGATGGTGTGGATGTTGACAAGCTGCTTCTGAGTCATGACCATGAGCTACAGATGCCAGAACAGACTAATATATAACAAGCTTTCAGAAGCTGTTCACCTTGGCTATAAAACTTTAAATTCTTGAAAGATCATATTTTTCTCACCTATGCGAAGTCTCTCCCTCTCTCTCTTTCTTTTTCTCCATCCTCCAATCTGTCTCTCTTTGAGCAGAAAAAGTGTTCCAGTGTCACAGAAATGGACATTTGGGCTTTTGGCAGCTTGGAGTATGCTTGCCTCAGCTCCACCAGGATGTCAGAGCAAGTTCAGACTCCTTACAGTCTTTGAACTTATTTGACATCAGTGTGGTTAAACAAATCTGAGAGGCAATGTTTCAAGTAAGCATGATAATATATGCTACATAATGTAAAGGTATGGGAATAAGATATCCATGGAAAGTGTTTTGCAAAAGTTCACTTTTCAGGGATAAAGGTGCCCTGAAAGCAGCTATGACAGCGTCACCGTGAGCTGCTCACTCAGTGGGATTCTACTTGGCACTCAGCGATTGCAGCTCAGTGGAGTGACCATGCAATATTTAGCACCCTTCAAGCCAATCAGCACTCTTTGTCCTGGATCTGTCTCGCTGTTTTTCTTTTTGTGGTTGGTTGCTGATGCCCTCCGAGCAAATCTATCAGTAAGCAAATTGGCACATATTTCTTCCTTGACATTTGCACTTCTATTTAATAACAATCAACCAATCATGCATTCAGAGGTTAGTCACATTCCAGCTTTGAGGTGTGACGTATATTTATTTGCTGCCAGTTTTGTAACCAACGAAACCACGTTGGGAAAAAGATACAGTTCACACAACTACAGTGCAACTGTCAACAGCAAAATCCTGTTTGCAGGCATTCATGCACAAACTAGCATGTCTGTTCAGAACACTTTGGCATTACACTCATTTTACTTTCTCCAGCTGGAGCAATGAACCTGTGACTGTTAAGGACATCAGAGGGTTTGGTGGAAAATAGCTGCAAAGTCAGTTGATGTTAACATTTGCTAAAATTTGCTTTTCCCTGCAGTTCACCCATGGGAACTAATACAGTCCTGATTATTGTAGTTTGTCATTGTCAATATCATGGCATGATTCTTAAATAGCTGTTGAAAACATAATAGTAGTGTGGGAAGTTAAATTGGGACTTAAACATACTCAAGAACTCCCTCTCTTCTTACATAAACTATTGAAAAACACATAAAATATCCAGAGAACTTTCCAGTTTCTAAGTCATACTTGTTCTTACTATTGGGACAGTTTTAACTGGTTAAATATACTTTAATCCTTCACAGATCAGGTTATAGACAACTAATATGCACAGGGCTTGGCAGAGAGACATAAAATCTGAACAGTAACAGCATGCGGATTGTATATATTGGTTTCCTCTCATTTGTAATGCAGTAAACCATTACAATTAGTTCATACTAGGAGCTAAAGGTATTATCAGTTAGCTACTAATATACTTTACCATGTTTGTGGGGGTAAAGTTTCATACATGAAACTTTAAGAGCCAGCCTGTCTGCACAGCTGAAGTGTGCATGTGTGAGTGTGAGCCATTTGCTCCACTTTCTCACGACAGCTGCTGCACGACTTAATGATTTGTGACATGGTATTTTATGCTCTGAATGTACCGTATGAATCTTGTCTTTAAGCAATAGTTTGCTAGTTTTGAAAATTATTATTTGTGGCCTGTATGGTATGTAGCTACAGCTGGCTAGCTTAGCTTAGTGTGAATGGCGATACCTAGCTTGGCTCTGTAAGAAAGCAATAAAAGTTGCCTACCAGCATCCCTAAAGGTCACAAATGAGTATATTAGATCTCAGTTGTTTAATCTGTACAAAAATTGATGTGCAAAAAAAAAAAATGAAAAGTAGTGATTTTACTGGGGATTCTGTTAGGTTATTTATTTGCCATGTATGGAGACTCCTAGGAATAAATTAGTGAGCAGCAGTGGGCAGATTTTGTTAGTCTTTTTACTAAACTAAGTCTGCTGACCCCAGCTAGAAGACATGATAATGAGAGTAGTATTGATCTCCCTAACCTTCAGGGGGAAAGAAAATAAGCATTTTTCCAATAAAGCCAAATTTTTCCTTTAAAATGGACCTAATATGCTCATTTCCACCTTTATGGTTTTATTCTTGGACTCTAGTAGAATAGATTTGCATGATTCACAGTTCAAAATAATACCCATTTACTATATAGTGGAGATTGTGTGGCCACTCAGTTTATCCACTGTCTGATACAGTACAAGTTGATTCAGGTTTTTTTTTTCCTTTAAGGTCACTCTCCCTTTATCCTGATTGACTGCCCAGACAAGGTTTAAACAGCTGGTGGTTGTGGCTCACAAAAAGAACTCTGTGACTAAGATAAACATATCAAGAATATCTTCTCTCTTTGACATCATAAAGATCCAAGAGTAGGAAAAAAAACTGTCTAAACTGAGCATTTAGAGCAATCTGAAGCCTGAGCTTTTGGCTCACAGGGATTACTTATACACACATTGACTGCATTATTTGAAACTCTCAAACCATATTTAATATGGGCAACCACCAATGTGCATATATAAAGCAATCTATCCCACCAGTTTGCTAGTCCAGTAATGCATCTGTTATTGTTTTCATTTAAAGCAGTGCTAGCACTTATTGATATTTACGTTTTTTCATACACATACTTTACACTGTATGTTATTCATCTCTACATGAAAAAACTGCCTCTCCACTTTGACTTTGTACTTCTCTACAGCTCTCTGTCCTTAATGCGTATGTATGTATTATCTCAAGGCCTAATTAAAACTCCATTAGTCATGCAGAAAACAAAGAGAGTAATCAAAATGGAAATGAGTGTAATGGTGCTGTAGAAACAGATGAAGCAGAAAGAGTAGATTTAGTAGAAAAGGGCTCTTTTGAAGGTGCTTTTTGTACTTTTTCTTTCTTTGCCCTTTTGTAATAGTGAAGGCTATTGAATTCAGCTCCTACATGACAAAAAAAAAAGTTTTAAGATGGTGTTATGTGTTTGATTATCAGGAGCAAAGACTTAATTTAAATGTGCAGCTTTGAGAATGACTGCTAAAAATGAAAGAAGTGGAAATCTTGTTGGCTGTGCTTCATAATTAGCATTCTTGTTGGGTGTTCATACTTTTTCTCTCTGTCATCAGACAAAAAAGTAAACAGATGTTAGTGGAAAACATTCTCCAAGAAACCAATTTAATCACTGAAATTGCTTGAGGTCTCCTACAGAAATATGCTGCTTCTCTGATCAGCCTGTGTGAAGGAACTTGTCCTACAGCAAATAATCAGTCAGTCCTCTTAACAAGCTCCACAGTCAGACTCCCCAAACTCATCATTTTAAGCCCATCCATCACTTACACAGACTGCCAGGGTGGAAGTACTGCTGCCAGTGACAAGATAACAATGAGACAACAGAAAGTCTCTTCAGCTTCTTCATTCACATTTATTACAAGCTCCTGGCATTTGTCACTTAACAAGAACTGCATAAGCAATGAGTTATAAATCAGTTTTTCGTCATGTCAGACTGGACGGCAGCTGAAGTGCTGATTGACTTCACATAGTTGCCAAGTTACTAACAACTATCCAAGTCAAATCTAGTTAGAGTTGACCTCGTGATTTATGACTGCAACTTGAAACAGAATCAAAGCCTGCATAGCATCCTGTGGACTGGGCCATGAAGAAACAGCTGTGGTGGAGAAAAAGCAACATGCTCTTCTGTTTGACTCTGGAGCCAGGACTTATAACCTGGGGCCCATGAGGAACAAGGGAGTAGGTCAAGGGAGGGAATGCTTGCTTTTGTGTCTTTAGATAAGTATTTAGTTATCTGCACATGTGCCATATTAATTAGTTAGCAGAGGATCTGATGTTGGGTGCAGTGTTTAGACTAAAAGGGAATATGAAGCAACACTGTGGGTCTGGATCTCTATCTTGATGCTCCAGGGGCATCTGTGTACACCACCTGTTAATGAACTCTGAAGTGGTCTCTATAATTGGACCTCTGCCTGTGGACCACCCAGGGAATACGACATGAAGGTGTAAAGGGCAGACAAAGCAGACGAAGCTTGAAGGCAATGGAGATAAAACACACAGTCAAGACTTCCTGATAGTATGCCATATTTTTTTATAATGACATGCTTTTGCTGATATGTCTTTGACACAATTATCTTAACTCAAAGGCTGATTATTTGCCTTTTCAGTGGTTGTCAATCACATCACACTGTCTTCACCAGCAGAAGTAGACAGTAAAGGCCATCTCCATAATTGAGCAAAGATCATCCACTGATTAAAAACTGTAAGATGATGTTGAAAGCTCTGAAATGAACTAGTGAAGCTGGTTTTATGGTCCCGAAAGGTAGCGCGTTCGCTGTCCGCTCCACTCCAGGGACTGCCCATCTGCCTGCAGTGAGATCTGTTGCCAGATGGAGGCAGTGTACAAAGTATGTGGTACTGTGGGCCACTCTTGCTTGTGTTGTTGTTCATCCGTCAGCCAGCCATGGAGAAGAGCGAAGTTATAACATACAAAGAGCTGAAGTGAAACAGAGTGTTAAAAACAATGACAAGTGTCCACTGCAGCCACTGTCTGTGATTTTCATGCTGTATTTTTTGATCTTTGAAGTTCTTTTCATGGTTCTCTCATTCCCGATGATCTCTGCTGTCACCCGCTGGTCTCTTCCGGCCCACTTGTCAACCAATCAACATTCGGCAGTCACTTACGTCATCCGCTTCCAGCGACGTGCAGTCAGGATCTTGGAGGACTGCACAGGGAGGTCATCTGGGGTGGGACCATAAGACCAGCTTAAGTCAACTTTTGTGTTTTGTTTTATGCTTTTTCCACTTTGCAACAGTATGACAGACTAGTGTTTAAATTGATTTGATCTAGTTTATAGGGCAGCACGGTGCCGCGGTGGTTAGCACTGTACCTCACAGCAAGAAGGTCCTGGGTTCAAATCCACCATCTGGCCGGGGCCTTTCTGTGTGGACTTTGCATGTTCTCCCCATGTCTGCGTGGGTTCTCTCTGGGTACTCCGGCTTCCTCCCACAGTCCAAAGACATGCAGTTAGTAGGGTTAGGTTAGCTGATGATTCTAAATTGCCCATAGGTGTGAATGTGAGTGCGAATGGTTGTCTGTCTCTCTGTGTTAGCCCTGCTACAAGCTGGCAATCTGTCCAGAGTGTACCCTGCCTCTTGCCCAGTGGCAGCTGGGAAGGGCTCCGGCCCCCCCACGACCCTGAATTGGATAGGTGGAAGAAGATGGATGAATGGATTTAGTTTATACGTGTTTGATGGTGGTAGTATGTGTACCTTTTTTTGTTTTTTGTTTTGTTTTTGCAAAAACATAGATTTATATTTTGGTGCTTACTTCCAGGCTATAATTACTGTCAGTGTCAAGCTACATTTTTTTTCTCAGTAGCAGATGTTAGAGTTGTGTTTAATCTGACTGTTGTGAACGACTTAAAAACAATATCTGACTGAGGGTGTCATGCTATAATTGTCAGACAGTGCATCAGAACTGCTGCTGATGTCTGTGTTTCTTCATGCCATGCACATTTTCATCTCATTTGTTACATGTGTCATCACACTTCATTCACATGCATGATACTGAGTGACCTATGTGCATGATACTGAGTAACTTACATGGTTATTAATGTGTGACTCAGTGGCTCTGCTCTCCTGTTGTGTTGTCAGTCGGATGCTGTTGCTTAGACAAACAGACAAGCAGAGAAGTGCCAGATAATACGTTTGGGCCAGCATGAAGCCCTTTTACTGTCACGTTAATTGCATCACTACAAGCACAGCAGGGGTGCATAATCACTGCATTTTGAATGTCTTCTTTGTGGTTACCATCATTAATGTGTCCACTGCTTTTGTTAAATGTGATTTCAGGTCATTGCTTTGTACGAAAAGTTTGCATAAATTTGGACTGTCAATTTTCTAATGGTGGGAGTGGCAGATGAAATTCTAGGTCACCTTCTTCTTCTCACTCTAATGGTTTAAAGTACTCTCCAATGAACAATTCTGTCTGCCTGTCTGCTATTTATCTGAAGTGATGCCAGATCTCATTGAGGAAACAGATACTTCCGACAGACTGCCACTCACTTAGCTAAAGGGGTTGGGTGATTAAGATTCCTCTTACCCCCCCATCCCAACCACCCAGCCCAAATTAACCCCCTGTCAGTGGTACACAAAGAGAATGGGCATGGCTGAGTCTGATTTATTTCACACAGAATCATCATAAGGGCACAGTGGGCCTCCTGGCTCCTCCATAAGCCAGATACACCAGGGCCCCGTTGGCCTTTCATTTACTCTCCTCCCCCCGCTGTCCCGCCCTCATGCTGTCTGTCGCACACACTCAACCTGTCAATCCAAAACAGAGACAGGCACAAAGACGGGCACAAATCAAAAGGAACTGATTAGCGATTAATGGTGCATCATTGTATTTGCATCAGGACTGTGTGCACGGTCTATGTGTGTGCATACAGAGTGACATTGTCAGTGATGCAGAGTGTGCCCTGGCCCTCCCTCTTCTGTCCTGCCCATGTGCTCCTTTAGGGATGCAGCCACTTATGGCTATTGATATGGTAGAGATGACTCTGTTGTACACCAACATGCTCACATTCAATTCTAACACAGGACAGCAGAACAGCCTCCTGCTGAGCCCAAAGAAGAGCTGAAGATTGCATCAACTGATCATACTGATGGATCTGTACTCACCTACCCGCTGATTGACACTTCAGAAGTTTTTGGTTGCTTTGTTTTAGGCACATAAAAGGGACTTTAAACAAGTGTTGGGATTGTTGATGTTTGCGTGATGTGGGCGTTTGGACTCCTCCACAAGAGACAGAATTTACAAGGATGGAGCTCGGCACTTCTGAGCATATTTACTGTCTGCCTATGTCAGGGATGCAGAGGGCTGGAGGTCTGGACCGTGGGTGTGGAAAGTGGGCAGAATACATCTAGTTTCTCAGTCCCTTTGGTGTTATTGTTGACAGAGACGGGAGTCGCTCAGGATGGTGCCAGCGAAGGGGCAACACCAGCTCCTACCACCGATCATGAGGATGACAACTCTTTGGGCTACACAGGTACTGCTGCTGCTTTCCCATTAACTTAAAAGCTCCGTCCACTCAAAAATGTTTTATGTTTATTTGTTACTTAAATGTCCAGTGCCAGTAGGCTGTTTTCAGGTGGAACATGTCTCAGTGCTCACTTTAAATCTTAGCCAATCAGTTTTGAAGCCAATGAGTCATCTGTGCAAACTTTTAGTAACGTAAGACAAATCTTGTGTCCAGCAGTAAACTTTAGAACAAACAAAACAAGAAGCATTCAGAGAGCGTAAACCTCCACCAAGGCAGCTCACTCTCTGGGTAGTATTTACTTAAGTATAGTATTTATTTAAAGGAATAGTATTCTGTGTATATTCATTTTGTTTTCTTTGTTCTTTTTAAATGTACTTTAAGAAGTTTATAGTGCAAGTTGTAAAAATCTGATGCAGCATGACGGATGTTTACTTACTTTGATTACACAAACATTATGTAGGAGGCTAATAATGGATAATACGTACTGATTTGTAAATAACTGGACATGAATAACTTATTTTAGCTTATTATATAATGTCATACTACAGTAGATTTCTGACTAACTAGGCAGCTCATTCCCTTTGTCTTGACAATGCTTTCTTTAAAGATATAACATATTTTGGGGTCAACTTGAAAGAAAGGCAGATGAGAAATGTAAAAGTGAGGTCAGAGGTCAAATGTGACGATATTTGGATGTAATATTTAGAATCCCCATATACCAGTATCATTTCCTAAATGCAATAAAATTTACAAACAAAGGCAGTAGAATTTTATACATAGCTTTAAAGATAAAATAAATTTTATGGAAGTTTGACCTTGAAGAAGAGGTCAGAGGTCCAAAGTAACGTAATATTTAGAATACCCATATTTCATTGTGTACATGCCTATATGTTGTCAATGCAAACAATGGCAGTAAAAAACATAGTTTTAAATAGCTCTATATAGCATTATTATCACTTCAGATCAATCTATTGACCTGATGCAGGAGAGGTCAGAGGTCAAATGTGACATGATATTTTAAATCTCTATATGGTACTTTCTGTATGTTGACAATACACACCACGCTTGTAAGAATCATAGTTTCTCAGTTATAAGGCTTTTTGTCCATTTTTGACCAATAAATCATTAAGTTGACCTTGAAGACCTTGGTGGATGTAAGGCAAATTTTAACTGATTGTTAACATGACCCGACTCCCCTACAAAGTTTTATCACAATTAATTCAGAACTTTTCAAGCTATCGTGTTGACACGCATGCAAACGCTACCAAAAAGATAACTAAAAATTTAAATATTTTTAAAGTTCAGGAATTTTCAAGAGAAGTTTTATATTTTATATTTTTATATTTTTAAACACATTTGGAGACTATCTTCACTTTGCCGTTTTTATAGTGATCTGCAATGAACAAATAAACATTAGATCTCTCTTCTGCAAAACAGGATATAATTAGACTAATATTTTAATTTAAAATCGGAAAATGTGAGCTGACTGTCACAGCAAGGTGTACCAGCCATTTATACTGCACCTAATCCCTTACTGAGGTTGGCAGTCAAAAGGATTTCAGAAAGCACTCGGGGAAGCCAGTTGTTTACATTTTTCATTTAGAAATTCCTTCCAAGTTGAAAAGTCTTTTTACAGAATAAATAAGTAAAAAATTCAGACACCTTTTTCCATATGTGTTTCTATGGCAGATATTTCTGAAAGAGGAGAATTGTGGGAAAATGAGGCACAAAACAGCACTGCATTAGTAGTAGGGTGTCTTCAACAAATGACAGAGGAGAGGGTAGGGAAATGAGAGGAGTAGGGAAATGAGAAGCCGGAAATGGCGTCCAAACCTGAGGGACTAACACACACACACACACACACACTCACACACACATACATACACAAAGGAAGCAAGTCTGGAGAAAATTACTGATGATGCATGTGTTTTGTTTGAATTTTGGGCTCTTTTCCCAGAGTGAGGGGGAACAGTATTCCCCCTGTGTTGTTGCAGCAAGGAGGCCTACCTCACTAGGTGATTTACTGGACCTCACACATCTTCAGGAAATCTTATGAAGAAAAAGGAAATCCAAATTGACTGCCAAAACCTTTATGCGGTCCATCACAATGTGTTGTAGCTTGGTAGTTTTATTTTGCTTGGACTTCTAAAACATAACTAACAAAACTATGTAATCATCATAAGCATCATGGTGTGGCCTTCATCAGTAATGCCAAAAGAAAAGGTTTGAGTCCAGACAGTACAGAAATCTCTTAGAGAATGGCAACTAATATCCTAACTAACAGGCCTTCGTGTTGTGTCTGCTTCAATGCATTTGTGTTCATCTTTAGAATGATGAATCTACCTTTTGGACAGTGCCAAGAGTTCATCTTTAATCTGGCCATTTAATCCCATCTGTGCATGAAAATGAAGGAAATCGATCTAGCCCAGTCAGTGAATTGGAAATGAGACTAATGTGCCCTAATACCTCATTCTGCCCCTGATAGAACAAAGTGGGCTGCTGCCAAAGACTCCATTTTCAAGGAGCGTGACTCTCTGGATGAAACGTGAGGATAATCTTGACAGCTGCCAGTTTGAGCTAAAAA